>ML370620.1:0-15229 GCA_005239525.1 Nicotiana knightiana | reverse complement strand
TATTATTATTATTATTATTATTATTATTATTATTATTATTATTATTATTATTATTATTATTATTATTATTATTATTATTATTATTTAGATGATATTTTAGTATTTTCAAAGATTATTGAAAACCATTTCAAACATTTGGATTATTATTATTATTATTATTATTATTATTATTATTATTATTATTATTATTATTATTATTATTATTATTATTATNATTTTCAAAAAGATTATTATCCAAAATGGTTTAGTGATATCCAAACCAAAAATGTTTATTTTTCAAAATAATACCAGATTTCTTGGTCATAACATAGAAAATTGTAGAATTATTCCCATCAGGATATTGGCAAATTCAGATATTTGAAAATGATAGATATAAAACGGCTTTTAATATTCCAATGGGCCAATATGAACAGAATGTTATGCCTTTTAGTTTGAAAAATGCCCCTTCTGAATTTCAGAAAATTATGAATGATATTTTCATACCATATACTGATTTCATAATTGTCTACATAGATGATACTTTAGTATATTCAAAGACTATTGAAAATAATTTCAAACATTTGGATATTTTCAAAAAGATTATTATCCAAAATGGTTTAGTGATATCCAAACCAAAAATGTTTATTTTTCAAAATAATACCAGATTTCTTGGTCATAACATAAAAAATAGTAGAATTATTCCCATCAATAGGAGCATTGAATTTGTTTCTAAATTTCCTTATGTCATTACTGATAAAACCCAACTTCAAAGATTTTTAGGAAGCTTAAATTACATCTCTTCTTTTATAAAAGATTTATCAAAAAATACTGCTCTTTTTATGATAGACTAAAGAAGAACCCAGGACCATGGACTGATAATCATACATAATCAGTCAAAAGAATTAAACAAAAGGTTCATAACCTTCCTTGTTTAACTCTTGCGAACCCCACTTGGGAAAAGGTTGTTGAAACAGATGCCTCTAATATTGGGTACGGTGGAATACTCAAACAATGTTCCCCAAATAATAAATAGGAATATCTTGTACAATTCTTCTCAGGGAAATGGAATGATTCCCAGAAAAACTATGCTATTGTGGCTAAGGAAATCATTGCTATAGTAAAATGTGTTATGAAGTTTCAAATTGATTTATACAATCAAAAGTTTTTAATAAAAACTGATTGCCAAGCTGCAAAGTTTATCTTTAATAAAGATTTCAAACATGATGTTTCAAAACAGATGTTTGCAAGGTGGAAAGCTTTATTAGCCCTTTTTTATTTTGAAATCATATATAAAAAAGGGTCAGAAAATACTTTCCCTGATTTTCTTACTAGAGAATTTTTAAACTCATAAGTTATTTGTTGAATTATTTCAGACTATGAGGCCTACATATAGACCCCCTCGGAGTCGAGGAAAAGGAAGGACACATCCTATGAAAGAGGGAATAATATTCTCGCCCAAATGGGAAATCAACAGCTAATAGTTGCTAACATCACGGGAGGTAATACAGAGCATCATTTATATAAGGAGTTCATGGATTTTATAAAATTCAAAAATGAAGAAGGCACATCATCAAATGTACCAACATACTCCTTAGTAATATCAGAGGATAACCATGAAAAGCTTGAGGTTTATAACCAAAAGGAAGAAAAAGAGTTAATAATTCTTTTGGAACAATGCGACCTTAAATGGAAGGATAATCCATGGAAACTAATGACCCGATATTTCGATATTGTATCATATGCTACACCTGCATACAAATATAGAATGCATTATGAGATAATACTCTCAACAACAGGATCAACTGAAATTCAGCACTTCTATCCTGCCAATACAAGAAAAACTTATAGTTTTTCAAAAATAATCATTAAACGGGTAATACCCTCTGATGAATGGAGAATCAGTACCTTGAAGGATCGAGAATATACTCATCTAGACCAAAAGGTCGCAGTCAAATATAACTACTGGGATTATGTAGAAAGTATTAATAAAACTTTTCTGAGAATCCTAATAGGAAACACTCTTGGTTTATTAAAATTTGTTCTAATATGATGAGTCAACAGATCCCAAATTGGTTCTGTAAATGGTGAAAATTATATAGTCCATCATTAGAAATTCTTCCTCCAAATTTTAAAAAATTATATACTCAATGGGTAGATATATCTCCCAAAATTATTTCATTACAAAAAGATAATATATTTTACGATGGCATAGCAGCCATGTATTTTTTTTATAGAATTTTCAATCCCATGGATCATGAAATGGAATGTTCAAATTGGTTATACCAATGATGGAATTTCATGTCTCCAAAGGATCTTTTATAATAAATTCTGGAGCAAGTTAATCCAAGCAGATCAGCATGGAAAAATCCATGGTGATGACTTGATCCAACAAATTCAGACACAAATTGACATATATGTCAAGCAAGAGGTAAATGTTGCAGTGGCAGAATCAAGTCCATTTCAACAAGTTACCAAGAAGCTCCAAATGAAGAAAGGAGCAATTTCCAAAAAAAAAATTCTTGCTTCATACTTCGAAGAGATAAAGAAGGACTTAGCAAGAAATTTTGGAGCACAAATTAGCGATGATATATCAATGGCTTCCATCAGCAATACTTCTGATGAAGAAACCGCCATAGCAGGTGAAGCTCAACCACAATACGGTGCAGAAGCCAATCTTGAAGAAATTGAAGAATTCCTCAAGAAAATGAAAGAAGGTGTAGAAGAATCTTCTGTGAGAAAGGACAATAAAGGAAAAGACAAGCTTTAATAAATCAAGCGGACCCTCCCATTATTAAATAGAAGGACCCATACATCAATTATCGGAGTAATAGAAACAAGCTTTAATAAAGCAAGCGGACCCTCAATTATAAAAGAATCTACTTTAATAAAAGTTGTTTGTCCATTTTTATTTTAACTTTTAATTTTGTCGACCCCATGTTGTAATTATTTTGTCGACCATTAGTTTTGTTTTCTTTAGCTATGATCCATTATATAAGGATCAAGAAAATTCACTAGAGAAGGCAGGCATTAGCCAAGCCACCAGAAATCATAAGCTCTCCCTTCTCTCTAACCTCTCTCTAGAAATATTGTAAACCTTTACTCTTTGTAAATTTTCCATTCTTAATAATATTCAGAAAATGATCTGTTGGATCAACATTTTGAGGGTCTCAGGTATACTTTTTCTCTTTCTTTCTGTTATTTATCCTGAATGATAGGCTAAGAACTTTTGTGTTAGACTTAGTAACCATAGGCTATGTACATACATGATTTGCTATTAAATTATGTCGTATCATCCCAATGAGTTGATGGTTGGAACTATATAGCTACAGGCAGCTACAAGTCCTGAAAAGTAAACTTTGGGTAGGCTCCAACCTAATCGGTGGTCTTCGAGCCCGTGTTAACCAAGGTATGTGTTGAAAGGGTGTAAGGAGGACCGTGGTTTAAGTTCTACTGTAGGAACTGTAGCTAGCCATAGTTGGTGTTCCTGTAATTCATTCCAAAGGCTAACTTGGAAGCAATCCAGTCTACATTTGGTATCAGAGCGATGTTAGTATTTTAGTACTAGGTGCTAAGTTTAACAGTCTTCTTTTAATGAATATCATTAGGAAGAAAATTACTGTAAAAAATAGTAGGAAAGAAGAATATGAATTACCTCAACAATTAGATCTTCTTAATAAATGGACTATTCCTTTAGTTAAACCTAAGGTAATATACCAGTTAGGTACTTTTGAAAAAATAGGTTTTAAACAAGTAGTTAAAACTACAGAAGAAACGATCACTGTAGATAGTGATCATGCCACTTTTAGATTATTATCGGAAAGTGATTTAGCCCCTTATAGGGATACACATAGATTTATACATATCGGTTTAATTCAAGTTGCTTTTAAGCCTCTTACCTTAAGAGGCTTACCTGAAAGCTCTATAGCAGCTCTCAGAGATGGCAGGAACCAGAACTGGAAAAAGTCTCTTATAGGGACTGTGCAAACCAGTTTAGCTTATGACCCTATTTATTTTAATGCTTATCCCAATTTGTAAATTTCTTTGAATGATGAGAACTCTCTAAATGCTTTAATACTTAGCATTAAATTACATGGTTATGATTATTTACCTGGCACAGAAGTAATATGTATCTTCTATGGGATTTATTACAAGCCTTTATATACTTTGAATCCTATGTGCAAAATCATGGATTTTAAAAATGAAACCATTCTTATAGAAACTAATTTTGGAAGATCCAAAGTTAGTACCAGGAGACCTATAAAATGGGATGAAATAGATTTTTCCAAAGAATGGGTCATAGAGGAAGCGGTGGCTCCTCAAAATACTGGTAATACTGAGGTAACAGAAATAGAACAAACCTCAGATGGAACGGTTAAGATCAGGTTTAATGAGCCTGTTCAAACTGATAATATCAGTTTATCATCTAGATTAGATATATCAAATTCCTCTTATATTTCTCCAATTGATTATATTATTATTATTATTATTATTTCAAGACAATGTGTGAATGTCAATTACTCCTGTTATTCAACTTATACGAAAGAGTTTTAAGTAGGCGAGTCAAAGTATCTAATTTTGTGTAAATTGGACAAAAATTCTTCAAGTATATTAAAATAAAATTTACATAATTTAAAAAGTACATAAAAATACTATAAGTCAACATAACTAATAAGTCAAAATATTAAAAATCAACTTACAAATTATAATAAAATTGTATTGGTAAAAATAAATATTACACATGGAATTAAACATGTGGCTGATGGTAAGACACGTGGATGACTAAGAAAGCAACAGCTGGAGAACTGTACTATAAGAGGCACGAGACATAATAGGTACGAGAAAATGACCCACGAGATGAATGGGGTACGGTCGCTCGAGCCTGAATTGGTAAATGAAGAGACACTAGCAAGATAAATCAAGACAATAAAGAGGGAAGATTCACGAATCCTCAATTAATGAGCATAAATGATCTTAAACGTTACAGAATCTTCATGAACAGTTACGATTGCCAATTATAACGTCTCATTAATATCATTAATGCTCATAATGATTCAGTCATAAATGGGAAGAAACGTTGTACTTGTAGATTCCTATATAAGGGAAGGAGATTTCACTTGTAAGGACACGTTCTGATTATTATTGGAATACAACTACTTTACTTTGCTTCCAGTCGATTACTCTTGCATTTCTTATATTCATTTCTTTCCATATAGTTGAGAGAGTACGAAATTTTCTGGGTATCAGTAATCCGTGTTCTTAAAGATAGGCTTTGACTGAGAATCTTATTATTTTTTGTTAAACAAATTGGTTCCGTTACCGGAAATCTGATAATCTTCTCACTTTCTAAATATTTCTCTCTCACAACTAAGTCATGTCAAATGCCAATGACAACAACCAGCAGATGGAGGAAATTTCCAGTTCCATCACCTCAAGGAACACCAGGCTCTTCACGAGAAGGATCGCCTGAAATATCTACTACTCACAATAATGAACAGCATGGAGATGAACAAACTGTTGAGCAGGATGCTGTAAAATAGTTGATCGCTGAACACGTGAATAATGCTCTCCAAGCCTTTTGTAACGACCCGGTCTGTCGTTACGTAAAAATTGTATTTTTATTGCTGTCATTGAGTTGTCATGGATTGGTTATTCTATTATTGATGTGTTAGAGCCGATAGGCTTGAAATCAGAATGGTTAAATCAGAATTCAGTAACTTAGTATTTAAAGATAGCCTTATAATGGGAAAAGTCCACTGAGAGTTGACTTTGGGAAACGACCTTAAAATGCGGATTTTGTGGCTCTGATAGCTTCATTAGGTGATTTGGGATTTAGGAGTGTGTTCGGAATATTTTTGTGATGTCCGGTGTAGAATTAGGCTTGAATTGGCGAAAGCTAGTTTTTGGCGATTTCCAGTTGGCAGTGGAAATAAGCTATCAGGGTCGGAACGGAATTCCGACAGTTGGACCAGGTTCGTAATGTCATTTTGGATATGTCTGCAAAATTTCAGGTCAACCAGAGTTATTTTGGGTAGTTTCGGCATCGTTGGTGGAATTTAGAAAATTCAAAGTTCATAGGCTTGAATTCGATGGGTTTTTGAGGTTTTGATATTGTGTTTGATTTTTCTGAGGCTCGACTTAGTTTGAATGATCATATATGATGCGTTGTTATGTTTGGTTGGGGTCTCGAGGGGCTCGGGATGATTTTAGATGGTTAAGGGGGAGTTTGGAATGGTTTTGTCACTGCTGATGTTGCTGGTGTTTTCGGACCTGCAGATGGGGAGACGCAGGTACGGTTCCGCAGGAGCGGACGTGGCACCGCAGGTGCGGAAGTTTGGCTAAGTGACAGGATTCCGCAGGTGCGAGTTAATTGTCGCACTTGCGATGCCGCAGGTACGGGAGGTCGATCGTAGGTGCGGGATTTGAGGACCTTGGGGTTTTCCGCAGGTGCGCACCTGGGATCTGCAGGTGCGAGTAAGTGGTCGCAGGTGCGGAACCACTGTTCAGAGAGTATAAAAAACATGCTTTCGCGAATTTTAGCCATTTTCTCAATATTTCATCTGGGTTTGAAGCTTTTGGAAGGGTTTTGAAGAGAGGATTCAATAGTTCTTCACCAAGGTAAGGTTTTTGGACTCTAAACCCGTTTATATGTGATTAAAGGTCGGATTTATGGTGGAAATTAGGGAAAAATCAGTGTAAATTAGATGATTAGGGTTTGGGATTAAGAATCTTTAAAATGGTGATTTGAGGAGTCATTTGGACTCCGAATTTAGTGTTATTTATATGTACAGACTCGTGAGATGATGAAGAACAGTTCTGTATAAAAATTTCCGAGTTTCGGGACGTGGGCCCGGAGGGTCGGGTTTGACCAATTTCGGGATTTTAAAGTAATTTTGATACATTTCGATTGGGAATAGTTCCTTAGCACATTATAATGATATACATCTTATTGTTGGTAGATTTGGAGCACTCGGAGGCCAAATTTAGAGGCAAGGGCACTGCGGAGTAGTATATTAGCCGGTTTTGAGGTAAGTAACGTTTCCAAACTTGGAACTGAGGGTTCGGAACCCCAAACTATCTGATATTTGATGTTAATTAAGGTGACGCACTTGCCAAGTGACGGGCATGCGGGCGTACACTGAATATTTGTAGCCTTGCTCATCCCATGGCACTGTCTAATGGTTATCTCAGGTTGATATTTGTATTGTGAAGGTGGTAATTACCTTGAACAAGAAATCATTCTAAGTATAAATGTTAAGGCTTCACGCCGATATGTTCAGACCAGAATGGTCGATTATTGCTGTCTCTATCTGTGATTATTGTTTTCATGTACTCAGTCATGTTATAGTATATGTTTCATGCCTCAGTCTTGTAAGTTGCTAGTTTATTCTATATTATCATTGGTTTGGGCTGATTTTCATATGTTAGAGCATTCTGAGTAAGACTGGAAGGTACTGACTGAGTGAGGATTGGAGCCTGGTTTTGAGACAGTTATGAGGTCGGACTGCACACTGCAGCGATCCTGGAATCATGCCTTCCTTGGCTTGATATAGCGTTTGGGCTGAAAGGAGCCCCACCGGAGTCTTTACACCCCCAGTGAGCGCACAAATATTGAGGGATGGATTTCCTTAGACATAGATCTTGTCCGAGTATTATGTTCCAGAGATGGATCTTCTCCGTGGGTCTCATGTTCCGGAGATGGATTTTCTCTGTGGGTCTTATGTTCCGGAGATGGATTTTCTCCGTGGGTCTTATGTTCCGGAGATGGATTTCCTCTGTGGGTATTATGTTCCGTAGATGGATCTTCCCTGTGGTGGCTGGATTGGCCTTTTTCCTCAGTACTAGGTAACAATGTCACTTGTGTTTATGTAATATCCGGGATGGACTTCCCTGGACCGGAAGGCCGTATTCTAGTACTGAGTGGACCACCTTATGAGAGTTGGATTACTGAGTTCACATCATTCTTGATTCTATATGAAGTCATGCTAGTATGCAGGGTTACATACACATATTGATGCATCGTGTTTATTTTCTGATATATTACTGTCATGTCCAAGTTATTTACTGTTGTTCAAATTATCAGAGGTTTAGTCTGTCACTAACTCTCAGCCCATAGTTTGGTTTCATTACTACTGAGTTGGTGTACTCACGTTACCCCCTGCACCTTGTGTGCAGATCCAGGTACAGCGAGATTCAACTCTGATCAGTGAGTAGCAGCAGTTTCATCAGAGTTGACAAGGTAGCAGCTGGCGACCGTGATCTCGTCTTCTCTTCATTTTCTACCGTCGTATTTATTTTCAGACTATGTTGGTCATTTCTTTTTGGTTATATTAAGTACTAGCAGCTCATGACTGTGTGACACTGGATCCGGGGTTTGTAGGATTTGGGTTTTGAATTTCATAAACTAGTTTCCAAATTTTGATTTATTATTATTTTTATCCACAGACTTGTTAAGAAGGATATTTTATTGGAAATTGTATTTAGTTAGATAAAATGGGTGGCTTGCCTGGTTCCACGACAGGCGCCATCACGACTCCGAAAATGGGTCGTGACAAGTTGGTATCAGAGCGCTAGGTTAAATAGGTCTCACCAGTCGTGAGCAGGTTTAGTAGAGTTTTGCGGATCGGTACGGAGACGTCTGTTTATCTTCGAGAGGCTGCAAAACCTTTAGAAAAAATCTCACATTCTCGAACTCTTGTCGTTCGAATCCATTGATTCAACCCCAAGCATAATTCCTTGAACTCCTTTCATGTATTCAAACGCGCACGTGAGCGCTCGGTATCAGCCGTGCACCGATGGTTTGTGACTTCCATGAATGGGATGTGATTTTAGCATGCTTGGGGCTAGTCTGGAAGACTTGAGGCCAGATTTTTGTCTGTAGCTTGAGTGCCGAGATTTCGTTTGTGTGAGCATATGTATTGGGCACTTATATGTCCATTGGTGTCCCTATGGATGGAACTTTGTGACTAGATGACTACGTGGTGAGTTTGATTGGTAGTTAGATATGTTCAGGTGGTTTGATTATGGCAAGAATGGACTAACGGGAAATGTGGCAAGAACCATTAAGTATTTGACATCTATATTGAGTTAGGATATGGCTTCGAGTTGTGAGTGTATTGAAGGACCTCTCGTGTGGTTTAGTTTTGAAGTGAAGTAGATTATTCTGTTGTGTAATAAGTTACTGGTGATGTATTTTGGGTTGACCAATGCCCCAGCAGCGTTCATGTATTTAATTGATGGTGTATTCAGCCATGTTATAACTCCTTTGTTATTGTATTTATTGATGGTATCCTGCCGTACTCTCGTAGCCAGGGATAGCATACTCGGCATTTGATGATGGTATTACAAGGGTATATGGAGGAGAAGCTTTGTGCGAAGTTCTCCAAGTGTGAATTGTTTGCTTAGTTCAGTAGCATTCTAGGGACACGTGGTGTTCAGCGAAGGTATCTATGTGGTCAGACGAGTGTGAGTGGAGCTTCCAGAAGCTCAAGAATCCCTGGACCACAGCTCCAGTGTTAGTATTGCATCAGCTTCAGGTTTTCATACCGCTTATGGGATGTCTCGAAGGCATGCAGTGGTTGTGTTCTACTATAGGAAGGTATAGTGATTGTGTGATAGCTATGATATTCGGAAGTGTATAGGGAGATAACATTTTGAGATTTAGCAGGTAGGGGTATCTCCTATGGGTTGTCCTGAGGTGCGTGACCCTTATGTTTATCTGTAGTAAGTTCTCTCTATCAGTATATGATGCATGTTGCAATTTGAGTTTAAATCGCTTGTGGGAGTTGGCATGACCATTACAATGGTGGCTGCGAGATTGGCAATTGATTTGAGTGTTACATGGTTTGGGTCATATAAGCTTATGGAGGATTTAGTTGAATCCCACCACAGCATGGTGGCAGTGATAATGTGTAGGCATAGTCTTGTTTGTCGTGATCCTTGGCTTTGAGCCAAGGAGGGGAGTTCGTTATTGATAAGTTGATTACATGATTATGTGTTGTATTGGTTTCAGTTCGAGGTATATTAGTGAATCAGTTATGACCTGCAGAGGTGGAGTCTGGGAATGACTCGAGTAGTGAAAATTTCTTCGATACAAGTTGTAATGTACTTTACAGATAGTGGAATTCATTGTATGATGGGTTGTACTGGTAAGTGTAGAGTGTGAAATGTATGAGCGTGCTTGTTGCTTCAAATGTGTGGATTACTTTCCTAGTATGTGGATTACAAGCGAGGTCAGGTCGTTCTGTTTACTTGGTTAGTGTAATTGAAATTTCATAGAGTAAATGGCATTCGAGAATGGTTCAGAAGAATTCAAGGTTATATGTAGCGATCGAGGATCTTCAAGGTGTGAGAAAGGCTAGAACTGAGATTTATGGGAAATGTGTCTAGGCTTGTGGTGTATTTGCATTATCATGGATTTTATCCATCAGTATCAGGAAAGTGAAGGTAATGACTTTAAATTCGTAGGAAGTCTCTTCAGGGTAAGTGTTTCTAATGTGGTGTATTTGGGGATAATTGAGGGAGTATTCAGCGGCCTATGAGCCTTAGTCGGTACATTTTTTTATACTGGGGTTTCGTGCGGTGAGTCGGGATTGAGAATTATGGTATTATGGCAAGAAGAAGTATCAATTCGAAGGTAAGTCAGAAGGAACTTGAATAAATATGACAGCTTGGTAGTTCGGGATAATAAGGGATATGGTTAGTTCTTTTGGTGTTTATAAGGTAATGAGTTGTTATAGGTGTTTATTAGCAATTCTCTTGGAATTTGGTGGCATGCGTAGCTTGGTTGAGTTAGAAGGATTCAGTCCTGACCGTTTGGTGTTGTACAAGTGTGATTCGGGAGTTCTTAATGGTTTCTACCACAGTTGGAGATGTATATTTCTACGGGCGTGAGGTCCAGGTGATGTATAGTGATTTTGCTTCTAGATGGGATCGAATGGAAAGTCCTTGGCTTGTTGGGTACATAGTTGTTGTAGCTAGGAAGGGGGCATGAAGTTCTCATATTTATCATAGGATTGCATGACGTATGCGGTATTTTATGTATGGTGGAGAGTGGCATATGTGAGGTCGCGGTTCAGTTCTGGAAGGAAGGTCAGAACTGGAAGTTTTAGATGATTAGGTAAAGGATACCACTATTGGGTGGCCGGATGAGAGTATACATTCATTAAGGACAATGTGTTTAAGGAAATGTGTTTGAATAAGGGTGCTTCATTGGTGTTACGACGCTCTTTTGTTGGATCGACTGATGATATTCAAGGTTTCTTGGTGACACATAGGAATTAGGGACGTGTTATGCATTTGAGCGGTGGAATTGGGATCAGCTATGGTAATTGGTGCGCCTCATGGATTTTGAGACTCGGAGTTTTCATGAACAGATTATTTTTGTAGTTGTGAACTACGAGGACGCGAGCAAAGCTAGTCAGGTGTTAATATATGTCATGATTCAGTCATTATGAACGTTCAGAGAATTACCTGTTGTGGGTGAATGGTTACTGGGTTATACGTGTTTCTTTCATCATCGGCAGTATATGGAAGTTGTAGAACGAGGCATGATTTGATAAGAGGGTATGTACCGGTATTGAGTTGTTTGAACAACTATTGTGGTTAGGAGTTATCGCTATGAGTGGTTGAGCCACGTGGTATATTATGTGATTTCATCTTGAGTTACGGAAATGGTTTGATACAACGTGTTCAAACTATTTCAGCTTATAGTCGTGGAAATTTGAACTTGTAAATTATTTCAGAAGTGGAAACTTGGTTTTAAGGTCTATGGGTCAGGATTTGATAATGAGATTTCAGTTATATTGTGTTATCAGACGTAGATGGGGTAAGGTGACATGGGATCACCTCCGAATATGTGCATGGAAGGTTTACACAATGATTTTTGGTGGTGTTGGAACAACTCTAGGCACGTTCGAGGACGAACATATGTTTAAGTGGGGGAGAATGTAACGACCCGGTCTATTGTTACGTAGAACTTGCATTTTTATAGATTTCATTGACTTTTAATGGATTAGTTATTCTATTATTGATGTGTTAGATTCGATAGGCTTGAAATCCGAATGGTTAAATAAGAATTCAGTAACTTAGTATTTAAAGATAACCTTATAATGGGAAAAGTCAACTGAGAGTTGACTTATTGGGAAACGACCTCGGAATGCGGATTTTGTGGCTCTGATAGCTTCGTTAGGTGATTTGGGATATAGGAATGTGTTCGAAATATTTTTGTGATGTCCGGTGTAGAATTAGGCTTGAATTGGTGAAAGCTAGTTTTTGTCGATTTCCGGTTGGCAGTGAAAAATAGGCTATCGGGGTCGGAATGGAATTCCGACAGTTGGAACATGTTCGTAATGTCATTTTGGATATGTCTGCAAAATTTCAGGTCAATCGGAGTTGATTTGGGTAGTTTCGGCATTAATGGTGGAATTTACAAAATTCAAAGTTCATAGGCTTGAATTCGATCTGTTTTTGGGGTTTTGATGTTGTGTTTGATATTTCAGAGGCTCGACTAAGTTTGAATGATCATATATAATGCGTTGGTATGTTTGGTTGGGGTCCCGAGGGGCTCAGGATAGTTTCGGATGGTTAACAGAGAGTTTGGAATGGTTTTGTCACTTTTGATGCTGTTGTTGCTGGTGTTTTCGCACCTGTGGATGGGGAGCCGCAGGTGCGGTTCCGCAGAAGCGGACATGGCACCGCAAGTGCGGATGTTTGTCTAAGTGAGAGGATTCCGCAGGTGCGAGTTAATTGTCGCACCTGCGAGGCCGCAGGTGCGGGAGGTCGATCGCAGGTGCGGGATTTGAGGACCTTGGGGTTTTCCGCAGGTGAGCACCTGGGATCCGCAGGTGCAAGTAAGTGGTCGCAGGTGCGGAACCACTGTTCAAAGAGAATAAAAACATTCCTTCACGAATTTTAGCCATTTTCTCAATATTTCATCCGGGTTTGAAGCTTTTGGAAGGGTTTTGAAGAGGGGATTTGATAGTTCTTCACAAAGGTAAGGTTTTTGGACTCTAAACTCGTTTATATGTGATTAAAGGTCGGATTTATGGTGGAAATTAGGGAAAAATCAGTGTAAATTGGGTGATTAGGGCTTGGGATTTAGAATCTTTAAAATGGTGATTTGAGGGGTCATTTGGACTCCGAATTTAGTGTTCTTTATATGTACGGACTCGTGAGATGATGAAGAACAGTTTTGTATAAAAAATTTTGAGTTTCGAGACAGGGGCCCGGAGGGTCGGGTTTGACCAATTTCGGAATTTTAAGTAATTTTGATACATTTCGATTGGGATTAGTTCCTTAGCACATTATAATGATATACATCTGATTGTTGGTAGATTTGGAGCACTCGGAGGCCGAATTTAAAGGAAAGGGCACTGCGGAGTAGTATATTAGCCGGTTTTGAGGTAAGTAACGCTTCCAAACTTGGAACTGAGGGTTCACAATCCCAAACTATCTGATATTTGATGTTAATTAAGGTGACGCACTTACCAAGTGAGTGGCATGCGGGCGTACACCGAATATTTGTAGCCTGGCTCATCCCATGGCACTGTCTAATGGTTATCTCAGGTTGATAGTTGTACTGTGAAGGTGGTAATTACCTTGAACGAAATAGAAATCATGCTAAGTATAAATGTTAAGGCTTCACGCCGTTATGTTCAGACCGGAATGGTCGATTATTGCTGTCTCTATCTGTGATTATTATTTTCATGTACTCAGTCCTGTTATAGTATATGTTTCATGCCTCAGTCTCGTTAGTTGCTAGTTTATTCAATATTATCATTGGTTAGGGCTGATTTTCATATGTTAGAGCATTGTGACTGAGACTGGAAGGTACTGACTGAGTGAGGCTTGGAGCCTGGTTTTGAGACAGTTATGAGGTCGGACTGCACACCGCAACATTCCTGGAATCATGCCTTCGTTGGCTTGATATAGCGCTTGGGCTGAGAGGAGCCCTCCGGAGTCTTTACACCCCCAGTGAGCGCACAGATATTGAGGGATGGATTTCCCTGGACATGGATCCTGTCCGAGTATTATGTTCCGGAGATGGATCTTCTCCGTGGGTCTCATGTTCCGGAGATGGATTTTCTCCGTGGGTCTTTGTCACGACCCAAATTTCCCTCTGTTGGGTATCGTGATGGCACCTAGTCTTAGGGACTAGGTAAGCCTAACATTTCCACTGAACAACAACAATAAGGTAGAATTTTTGAAAATTTCGAAATAGAATTCTTGACAGAGTTTACAACTTTCCAAAACCCGGTAAATACAAGTCATAAGCTCTACGAAATCTTTCTATCAAATCTAAGTACAACTGTCTAGGAATAAGTAAGTACAATTGAATAGAAATAAAACAGGAAGGTGACTCCGAAGCCTGCGAACGCAGCAGCAGGTTACCTTGAGTCTCCTCAACAACGATCTGCGCAGCTACCAACAACCATAACCTGAAGTTGCACACAAAATGTGCAGAAGTGTAGTATGAGCACACCACAACAGTGCCCAGTAAGTATCAAAACTAACCTTGGTGAAGTAGTGACGAGGACTAGTCAAGACACCACCGGTCTAATAAGTAAAAAGGCATAGATGTATAAACGACTAAAACAAAATATCTATCTAACGATTTGTCAAAGTAATTAACGATACGATCGAATAATACGGAAGAAATTCAATAATCACGATCAACGGAAAACATAATAGAAATGAGCAAAGAGAATGGAAAGAATGCAATTCAAATGGCGGGAAATTCAACCCAATAAAAACACTAGCAACTCAACACTGCATCAATTTATTCCCGTCAGGCCTTAGCCAGTAACTCAATAAATCTGGTCAAACCTTCTAGTGAAAACCTTTAAATCGTGAGTTCATTTTGAAAACTTTAAAGATATAATCATTTCGGAATAGGGAAATTTCTTCTTTGAAACATACTTTCTCTTAATGTATATTTATATATTTTATAATGAGAAATCTTTATAACATAGTATCTTCAAATACGGGGTGTTCAAATACACTTTCCCAAATACTACTCCTTCAAGTATCATCAATATACGTGATGTTCAAAATATATTTTTCTCAAGTATTGTTCTTTCAAATATCATCAAAACACGTGATGTTCAAAATATATTTTCTCAAGTACTGTTCTTTCAAATATCATCAAAACACGTGATGTTCAAAATATTTTTTCCCAAGTAATGCCCTGTCAAATATCATCAAAATACATGATGTTCAAAATATATTTTTCCCAAGTACTGCTCTTTCAAAT
>ML370618.1:13316-79971 GCA_005239525.1 Nicotiana knightiana | reverse complement strand
GACGTTTATGCTCTCATTTAGCTCGGCTTCCATTTCCAACTCACCTACACATTAAATAAACTCCATTAGGCACATACGACATGTATTTTTATCATTAAAGCACATAAAATGCAAGGTATATAATGCTTAAAATCATGAATTCTAGCCACGCATCAATTACCATAAATTAATTGAAATGGAGAAATGCCACAATGTGTCCCTCATAAAACTTGCCAAGATAGTGCTTCACCTGGTGCCCATTGAGTCTAAGCACCTCACCATTCTTATTTTTCAGATATAGAGCACCAAAGGGTGTCATATGTACAACTCCAAATGGGCCACTCCACTTTGATTTTAGCTTTCTCAGAAACATCCGCTACCGAGAGTTGAGAAAAAGCACAAGATCGCCTTCTTTTAATTCTTTGTTCTAGATATATTTGTCATGGAGGTACTTCGTCTTATCCTTATAAAAGGACGAGCTGGAGTAAGCATGGAACTGGAACTCATCAAGTTCATTCAATTGCTTCACCCTAAGATTTGCAGTTGCATCTCACTCAAGGGTAATTTTTTTCAACGCCCACATATCCTTATGCTCAAGTTCCACCGGAAGGTGACAAGCTTTCCCGAACACTAACTGATACGGAGATATACCAATTGGTGTTTTGTAAGTTGTTCTATAAGCCCAAAGAGCATCTTCAAGTTTTTTCGACCATTCTGTCTGGTTGGCATTCACAGTCTTTGACAGAATACTCTTGATCTCCCGGCTGGAGACTTCAACTTGTCCACTTGCTTCAGGATGATAGGGGGTCGACACATTGTGAGTGACACCATACTTGGAGAGTAAAGTATCAAAATCTTTGTTCCAAAAGTGTGATCCCCCATCACTAATGATGGCCCTTGGAGTACCAAACCTTGTGAATATGTTCTTCTTCAAGAAATCTACCATACTCCGAGCTTCATTGTTGGGCAAAGCCACAACTTCAACCCATTTGGACACGTAATCCACAACTACCAATATATAGGTGTTCCCACTTGAGCTCACAAACGGACCAATAAAATAAATGCCCTACACATCAAAAATATCAATATCTAGGATGGTTGTGAGAGGCATCTCATTTTTCTTGGAGATCCCACCGTCCCTTTGGAATTCATCACAACCCTTAACGAGATCGCTAGCGTCCTTGTAAATGGTAGGCCAATAAAATCCACAGCTTAGCCCCTTTGTAGAAGTTCTCGCTCCACCATGGTAAACACCATATGGGAAAGAGTGAAAAGCTTCAAGAATACCGAATTGTTCTTCTTCTGGTACACATCGTCGGATAACACCATCAATACAAATTTTGAAGAGATATGGCTCATCCTCATAGTAGTCCAGGTAGTCTCGTTTGAGCTTCTTCCCTTGGTTTGAAGAGAACTCATTAGGAATAATGCCACTCACAAGATAGTTGGCATATCAGCAAACCATGGCATCCCGGTCATAGAAATGGAAAGAAGTTGTTCGTCAGGAAATGAATCATTGATCTCAAGGCCATCATGTGGCCTACCCTCCTCCTCCAATCAGGACAAATGGTCCGCCACTTGGTTTTCACTCCCCTTGCAGTCTTGGATCTAAAGATCAAATTCTCGTAAAAGAAGTACCCACCGCATCAATCTTGCCTTTGAGTCTTTCTTGCTCATCAAATAACAATGTGCCGCATGGTCGGCGTGAACAATAAACTTTGTACCCATTAGGTACGGGCGAAACTTTTCCATAGAAAAGACAATGGCTAGGAGTTCTTTCTCGGTCACCATATAGTTGATTTGGGCCTCGTTCATGGTCTTCCTATAATAGTAGACCGGATGGAACATTTTGTTAATTTGTTTCCCTAATACCACTCCAACCGCCACATCGCTCGTATCACACATGAGCTTAAATAGTAAGCTCCAATTTGGCTGTGATAATAGGAGTGGTAGTCAACTTATACTTGAGTAGTTCAAATGCCTCCATACAATCTTCATTGAAAAGGAACTTGGCATCTTTCTTTAAGAGTTTGCACAAGGGGTCACCACCTTAGAAAATTCCTTGATGAATCGACGGTAAAACCCCGCATGACCTAGAAAGCTCCTCATTCCATTTACGGAAGTAGGTGGAGGGAGTTTGGATATCACTTAAATTTTTGCATTATCAACCTCAATACCATTCTTGGAAATCTTGTGACCGAGGAAAATTCTCTCTTCGACCATAAAGTGACACTTCTCTCAATTCAACAACAAGTTAGTTTCCTCATAACGTGCCAATACATTATACAAGTTATCCAAGAACTCTTCAAAATAATTCCCCACGATAGAAAAATCATCCATGAAAACCTAGAGAAAGTCCTCCATCATATCGGTGAAGATGGCCATCACACATTGTTAAAAAGTTGCCGGTGCTTTGCATAGCCCGAATGGCATCCACGAGAATGCGAAAGTGCCATAGGGACAAGTGAAGGTGGTCTTATCTTGGTCTTCAGGAGCAATAAGAATCTGGTTATATCCGGAGTATCCATCAAGGAAGCAATAATAAGCATGTCCGGCTAATCTATCCAACATTTGATCAAGAAATGGAAGCGGAAAATGGTCTTTTCGAGTAACTTTTTTGAGATTCCTATAATCTATGCACACTCTCCACCCGGTGATAGATCTTGTGGGGATCAATTCATTTTTGTCATTTGTTATCACAGTCATGCCCCCTTTCTTTGGAACACATTGCATCGGCGAGGTCCACGAACTACCAGAAATGGGGTAAACAACCCCAACATCCAACCACTTGATGATCTCTTTCTTTACTACCTCTTTCATGGCCTCATTCAATCATATTTGTTGTTCCATGGAGGGTTTGGCATCCTACTCCAAAATGATTTTTTGCATGCAAAATGCGGGGCTTATACCCCGAATATCTGCCAATGTCCAACATATTGCTTTCTTCCTCCTTTGGAGCATCGCAAGGGTGGAATCTACATGCACGTTAGTTAACCAGGAGGAAAGAATAACAGGTAAAGTAGAACAAGGGCCAGGAAAATCATACCTGAGGTGTGAAGGCAGAGGCTTTAACTCCAAGGTGGGAGGCTCCTCGATTGAGGGCTTTGTTGGTGGAGTCTTCCGGTTCTCGGGATCCAAGGAAATTTTTCGGCGCTCATAAGTAAATGCTCCCATTCCTTGCAAATCATTGACACATTCTACAAATCCTTCCTTCTCATCCTCATCATAATTCAATAACACAACTTACAAGGTATCTTAAACATTTATTATAACACTTGTGTCATAAACAATTACTTCGGTCACAAGATCCACGAAAAAACACACTTTGTTGCTATTTGGATGCCTCATTGATTTACAAACATGGAGCGCCACTTTTTCATCGCCCACGTGGAAGGTGAGCTCACCAGCTTCCACATCAACTAAGGCCTTCCCTGTAGCAAGGAAAGGTCTCCCCAAAATTATTGGCACCTCATAGTCAACCTCACAGTCAAGTATCAAAAAAATTTGCATGAATGAAGAACTTGTCAACCCGAACTAACACATCATCAATTATCCCTAATGGTCTTTTCATTGTCCGGTCCACCATTTGCAACCTCATGGATGTGGGTCTCGGTTTTCTAATCCCCAACGTTTTGAATATAGAATAGGTCATCAAGTTAATGCTTGCCCCCAAGTCACATAAAGCTTTGGCAAAATCAGCACTCCCAATAGTGCACCAGATTGTGAAAGCACCGGTGTCTTCCAACTTTGGATCCATGGAGTTTACAATAGCACTCATTTGTTGTGTCATTTTGATTGTTTCACAGTTTATTGATCTCTTTGTTACAAATCCTTCATGAATTTGGCATATCCCGACATTTGTTTTAAGGCGTCAACCGACTACACATTTACGGACAAACTTTCCATCATATCAATGAATTTCTTGAATTGATTCTCATTGTTTTTGTTTGCGAGTCTCTGAGAATATGGAGGAGGAGGCCTTGGCAAGGGTGCCTTGGCCTTTTGCACTACCGGATCTGGTATGTCTATTGCATGCCCCCTAGACGGGTTCACTTCATTTTGTGTCTCCTCCACACTTTCATCAATGTCTATCCTCACCTCTTCATTAGCTTGCACATCATTGCTTGGAATTCCATGTTCTTGGACCAACGCATACTCATCCACATATCTTCTTTGATTTGAGGTACTAGTAATTTCACCTCTCCCACTTCTTGTTGTCACGGCCATTGCATGCCCAGCATTTTTCCCACCCTTCGTGTTCATCGCCGTATCACTAGATAGTGCCCTCTTAGGACGAGTATTTAAAGCTTGAGAAATTTGGCCAAGTTGAACCTCCAAGTTGTGGATAGAAGTGTTGTGGGAGGTTAATTGGGCATCGGAGTCGGCATTTTTCTACATCATTTGATTAAACATATTTTCAATCCATCCCATTTCATTATTGGAAGAACTAGGACCTTGCGACAGATATGGAGACGGGTTGTTTGGTTGCTGATACATCAGGGGCCTTTAGAAGCCCGACCCCCGATTTCCTTGATTGTTATTGTTCCAACCCCCGTTGATTATTGTTGCCTCCCCAATTACTTTAATTGTTTCCACCCCAATTACTTGATTATTTCCTCCCAAATTGCCTTGATTACCTTGGTTACCCTAATTGTTTTGGTTATTGTTTTTCCCCCAAATGCCTTGGTTGTTGTTATTCCTCCAATTTCCTTGATTGTTTTTGTTGCAACCACTTCAATTTCCTTGGTGGCCTTGGTTGTTTCAATTTCCTTGGTTTCCTTGTGATCTTTATTGTTGTTGATTTGTAGCACTACTTCTTTGACCATGATGATTGTTGACATATTGAACCTCTTCATCTTGTTCATCATATGCATCATCTAGATTATACACACTATTACTTTGCTCAAAAGGTTCTAGATGGTTTGTACTTGTTGACCTCGTTGACGTCTCTTGTTCACCATCATATTCACCCCTTCCATATCATTCACCTATTTTAGCCCTTGAACCGGTTGAAGTTGAGTCTTGGCCAATTGGTTCATGGTGGTTTTCAACTCCGAAATAGCTTTCCCATGATCATGTAGATCCTTGTGTAGGTGAATAATATTTGGGTCACCCTGAGGAACATTGGCTCTACTTTTCCACGCCGAAGAGGTATCCGCCATCTTATCCAAAATTTTACAAGCTTCAGAATAAGGCGTGTTCATGAAGTTACCCCTGGAGAGTTGATTTACCACACACTTATTCATTATGTTGATCCCCCTGTAGAAAGTCTGTTGGATCATGGCCTCGGTCATATCATTATTCGGGCATTCTTTGACCATGGTACAATATCATTCCCAAATCTCGTGAAATGGCTCATTGGGCTCTTGCTTGAAAGCTATAATTTCATCCCTTGGTGTATCCATGTGCCCCGAAGAGAAGAATTTGGAAATGAACTTCTCGGCCAACCCATCCCAAGTGTGGGTGGTATGATTGGGCAATCTCTCTAACCAGTTCAAAGCCTTTCCTCGTAGAGAAAAGGGAAATAGCTTTAACCGCAGTGCATCCTCGGAGACATTTGCTTGCTTGCTCACCCAACAAGTATCGACGAAACCATTGAGATGATTTTAGTCATTTTGGTGTGGAGCTCCAGTGAAGAAACCCCGCTGCTCAAGTAGTGTAAGCATCACATTGGTTATTTGGAAGTTGCCCGCCCTAATCGGGGGCGGTACTATTGCACTTGCATAGACTCGTTCGACAACACCCAGTGTGCTGCCCTTGGTGGAGGTGGGGGAGGGTTTGGGATATTATCATGAGGCGGTCGGCCTCTCCTATTTACTTGAGGCTTGAGATGAACCTCGTCCATTTGATCATCATCTACCTCCTCCCCCAATGGTATACTTTCGAGGGGCTCATTGCTAAGAGCCATTTCGTACCTAAAAACAATTCACAAACAAAATTACTAACTCGAAAGGAAAGAAAGAGAAAACACACAAATACCTAGATATAAAACTAAATCCGTTTAACTCCCCAGCAACAACGCCAAAAATTGATCCCGACCAAATCTACACCACAATTAAGTAGCGAGGCGGTCGATGCAATAATAAACCCAACACAGGTCGGGATTGAATCCATAGGGAGTTAGAATATGGGATTAGGTGTATATCTAGGTTGATTGCATGTTTTGGCTAAAATTACACTTCCACAAATTTTATTTGTGTTATAATTCTATTTTACTCTATTATTTGCACGTATAAAACTAAGGACAATATTTTTGGTTTAGAGTTTTTCAAATGATTAAAAGGGACTAGGGTCGTGACTTCTACCTAGGTGGTTATCTAATGGGTATTAAACTCCTTGACAAGTTTGATTAGTTGAGGTCATAATATATCAATCACATCCGGATACTCCTCTATACCTCTCGGTAGTTTGAGTGATTTTGCCCAATTTCGCTTTCTCAAGTCCAAAAGGGTATTTGCACAATACAAGTGATATAAGCTCAAGTCGGGTATTACTATCTCTAGGTTTAACACTTTAATTGGGGCTATCAATTTCTTGGGTTCACCCTAGTTCCTTGTTAGCCAAGTTTTCCTAGACTTAGTCCCTCTTTCTCAAGTAGAGACTAAGTCATTTAGGCATGAATCAATGTTTTCAACCATTAATTCTTGAGTTCTAGCAAGAACTAGGATAAATATTACTAACACAATTACAAACAAGCCCTAAATCAAACACCCATCAAATACCCACACTAGGGTTGGGTTACAATCCTAGATAAAGATTTAGCTACTCATAAAAAATACAGAAATTAAAGAAGAAATAAAGATAGAATCCATAATATTTGATTATGGGATGAAAATCTAGTATTTGGAGACAAATCTAGTATAAAATTACTAAATGCAGTAAGAGAAAACGGAACAGGTGCTCTTCTAAAATATAACATAACCTAAAAATGACAAAAAGTCATATTTATACTAAGCTGAAAATATCTGACAAAAATGCCCCTACAGAGATTGTGCGGCCGCACACTTGCTTCTGCGACCGCACAATTATAGTGCGGTCCACATTCCTTGAACTTGAGCTCTGGATTTTGATGGACTTCTGCGGACCACACAATTCTGAGTGCGGTCGCGCTCTTAATTATGCAGCCGCATAAAAATGATGTGGTCTGCACTCCTTGACTTTGGACTTGAACCTAGCTCTCTGATTTTTCACTTTTGTGGACCGCCAATTATGACTGCCACCACACTTGACATCGTACGGCCGCACGATTTTTGTGTCGTCTGCACTCCTTGAGCTTACCTAAATAGTAATTCTCTGAGTCTCCTCCTCTACTGTCCATATAATAATGAGTGCGCCTCACATAGACTTCTGCGGCCGCACAATAATTTTGCGGTCCGCACATCTTTACTTTCTCAAACTTCAGTCTCTGATCGGTTAGGATAGGAATATACCTAATCGCCTTGCTTGTTTATTATACGGGAATTATTAATGTGTTCTTGTTAATCCTAATTTCATAGGAATATAGGCGTTAGGTTAGCTTGAATAGGCGAGTTGTACTTCGGGAGAAGGCTACGAGCAATATTAACCTCGTCAATCAATAAACCAGATAATTTAATTAGACGATTTAAGTGGAAAACTCAACATGATTGTTTGCTAACCCATAGCTCTAGAATATCGGCTCTTATTGAATTCGTGTCTAATTTCGCCAATTTGTTTCTTTAATCTTTTAGTTTGTTTCTCTAGATTAATTACTTGGGTTTAATTTAGTTGATAGTTAATCACAAGTCCATGTGGGTACGATATCTGGACTTACGATCCTATATTACTTGTCGACCACGTATAGTTGTGTGTGCATCTAGGACCAACAAGTTTTTGGCGCCGTTGCCGGGGACTTAGAAATTAACTATTCTACTAGATTGAATTTTTTACTTTTGACTATTTAAGTATTTTTTTTTTATTTGTTTCTTAATTTAATATTTTATTATCTTTCTTGACATGGCATCTTGGAATGATAATTGGNTTTATATTAATTTAATATTTTATTATCTTTCTTGACATGGCATCTTGGAATGATAATTGGTCGAATAGTGGCTATTCTTATTATGACGATCCTTGTCCATATTGTGGAGGACCACACATGTGGCAATATTGTCCATCTCAATCTAATGTGTGGAATTTTGTAATGTGTGTGGTTGTCAAGGTGGCCATTGGGATGGGTGTCCTAATTCTTACTATCCTTCTCAGAGCTTTTATTATAATGTATCTACTAATGTTAATGAGTTTGATAANAATTAGCGGAGCAACAGAATATGATAGCCGAGCAACATGCTCTTGATGACCTAGCTATAAAAAGACTCCAGGCTACAGTGGATGAGTTAAAGGCCAATTTACAAGCTGTACCCCAAACCGACGAAGATAGCGAGTTCCCACCAGAAGATAATTTTGAAGAAGCATATATAATGAGCCAATCTTGGCTAGAGGAACAAGCTTAACTAGTAAAATCTCATGAGTTTCTTCGTGATGTTCTTTCAAATATGACAGAGCAACTGATAGAAGGAAGAACTAAGCTCAGGCAAGAGATAGACCAATTTGGCTCAAATATCCATGACCTACATGCTCAATTGAATAAAAAGGTTGAGGTGTCTGATGCCCTACCATCAATAANGAAATTTGTGATGCCAAGAAGACAAAATGACATCCCTCACCTAAGGGCCAAGAAGTGCAAGATGCGATACCTACTGTTTGGTTCCTTCATTTTTACATCACCACCCCATGAACGTGACAGAAAAATTGATGCAAAATTGGGGATGCAATTCATATCGTCAAAGTGGAAGGAAAAGTGTTGAAGTAGCAGAGTCGTGCCACGACTATAAATAAGGCGCTTGTTGGGAGGCAACTCAGCCTGTATATCTTTTCATTATTTTTTTTAGTGTCGAGTATTGTGTTGTTTTTATTTTGCAGAGTAGGGGAAGTCTGAGTACCCAAAAGTTGAAGCTGAGGGGCATGTTTGAGCTTAAGTGTGGGGTCATCCCGATTATAAAGATTGAGAATCATGTCCGAGCTAGACCCTAGAGGGTTTCATGGAGTATTTCTCACCCTTGTTTTAATGTTTTCATGCATCGAGGAAGATGCATAACATAAGTGTGGGGTGGGGAAACTACTTCCTGAGATGTACTTGTATAAAATTATTGTTTTTAGAAAAATCTCGGATTTTTCCCAACGATGGATCTGTTGGACAATTTTCTTGAGGGATCAAGTCCGATTTAAAAACACCAAAAATATTTTTTTATTTTTAGTAGTTAGGTAGTATCCCTTGGTTTTTCTTTGGGCACCAGTTCTTTTCCAAGGGTGTAACTTGAACCGGGTACTTTAAAGTATTTTTGTTTTTTTAGAGTAGTAGGAAGAAACTAAGTAACTTAGAAGCACCCTATGACATGTTTGATGCCGGCATATTAGGTTATGACATACATTATGCTTTCCTTGATATTTGGTTTGACATGTGATGCCTGAGTAAAAATAAATAGCTTATTTTGTGACACCTTAGCTAGTTGTTTGACTTGTACTCTATTTAGTGTAATATTTCTTAATTCTCTCATTTTGTGTGCTTGCTTGACTTGAGAGTTTAATAAAGCCGTTGTGATTGAGTCATGTGCAATTTGTGAGTGAGGTTTAGTGATTTTCTATGCTATCCTGTGTAATCTAGAACTTTCTCCTTGAGTTAATCAAAGCGAAATTGTAGGTTATGCTAGTCTAGGAGATGGCGTAGGAATTTTCTTGCTTGATCAGGGATGTGCTTGTCACATAAGAATTATATTTTCCATTGCTAGCCCCTTTGAGCATTTGAACCTTTTCTTTGGTACCCACATTACAAGTCGTACCCCTATTTTCCTCCTAAGGCACTTAGTCGCTAAAAAAAGTAAGGTGAGATATTGGGGATTAACTTTTGAGTGGAGCCATGGAAAGACTTGTTAGTGCACTAAGAATTGTATTCAAAAGTCACTAGAATTCATGGTTTTAAGCATTATATACCTTACATTTTATGTGCTTTTGTGATAAAAATACATGTTATATGTGCATAATGGAGTCTATTTCATGTGTAGGTGAATTGGAGATGGAAGCCAAGCTAAATGGATGCATAAACGTCAAAAATACGCTCAAGAGTCGAAAAGGAGTAACCCTTGCTATAGTGGGGCGTCTTGGCCTTAAAGCCAGGCCAACCCTCGCTATAGTGGGGCGTTAGACCCATAAAGCCAGGCCTAGCCTTGCTATAGTGGGGCGTTAGAGCCCAAACGCCAGGCCTAGCCTGGCTATAATGGGATGTTTGGGGCTTAACGCTTGGGTCCCGGGTCTGGTCAATTCCGAGTTTTGAAGGTTTTAAGTGTTTCCCTGTTTGAATAGAAGTCTCCTACACGTTTAGGGTTTGTCCCAAACTTATAAATAGACCCAAAAACACAACTTTGAGGGATTGATTCACGATTTGGACGAGGAGATTCACGTGGAGGAACACACACCATGCTTGAAGGAGGCTTCTACCTAGTTTTTCTTCTATTCTTTTCCTTTAGTTTCATAGTTTATTAGTTCTAGAGTTTTGGGTGCTACATGAACGCTGTAGTTTGAAGCTTGAATTGTTCTTATTATTTTATAATATTGGTTTATTTATTCAATCTTGCACTTAATTATTTGATTGCTTGATCACCAATTGAATACTATCTATGAATCTAGGATTGAACTCGGGAGAGGGAATTCTAGATTGCATATAAGATTGGGTAGAGCAAGATCTTAACCCTTCAGGGGAGCGGATTTGCGGTTAGGATAGGAATATACATAATCACCTTGCTTGGTTATTATACGGGAATTATTAATGCGTTCCTTTTAATCCTAATTTCATAGGAATATAGGCATTAGGTTAGCTTGAATAGGCGAGTTGTACTTCGGGAGAAGGCTACGAGCAATATTAACCTCGTCAATCAATAAACTAGATAAATTAATTAGACGATTTAAGTGGAAAACTCAACATGATTGTTTGCTAACCCATAGCTCTAGAATATCAACTCTTACTGAATTCGTGTCTAATTTCGCCAATTTGTTTCTTTAATCTCTTAGTTTGTTGCTCTAGATTAATTTTAGTTAAATATTCATAATTTAGTGTTCGCTTGAATAGATTAATTGTTTGGGTTTAATTTAGTTGATAGTTAATCACAAGTCCCTGTGGGTACGATATCTGGACTTACAATCCTATATTACTTGTCGACCACGTATACTTGCGTGTGCGTCTGGGACCAACAACTTTTTGCCATGTTTTAGTTCTTATTCACTTTTGACTCCTTTATTAGTTGATTTGGATTCTTTTGGCTCATATTGCAACATTCCTGTAAGAAAACACATTTCATTAGTTCTCGGGAATACCTTTAAGCATTTTTTAGCTAAAACACAAGTAAAAGAGAGCCAATAAGAGGTCAAAATCCCTACTTATCAGTTGTGGAAGTTGAAGCTTCAAATTTTACTTTGATCTTCATGCATTTTGGCGTCCGACTCATGCTTATAGATGTTATTTTGATGATTTGATCGCGAGCGAGTTCTTGTTGTGTTTATGGACTTGGGTGCATAGTTAGGTTGGAGCCTCGGGGGCTCGGGTGAGTTTCGGATTGGATTCGGAATGATTTTTTCATGATTTTGACTGCTGGTACTGGTGTCATCGCATTTGTGATGTTTTTGTCGCAAATGCGACTGTCACATTTGTGAAGCAGCCATCGCATTTGCGAAATTTAGACTGTTGGGGAAGATTCACATTTGTGAAGTGGGGTTGTTCGCTTTTACAAGGACCCTGCACTTTTGCGAGATAATGGTCTTCACATTTACGAAGAATTGGGTCGCAAATGTGACCTTGACAGGAAGTGCTCTTGTTCGCATTTGCGGGGTCTGCATTTGCAAACTCCATGTCGCAAATACGACATCTGTAGCTTGCAAATATTTGAGAATTCCGAGACTTAGCTTCATTTTTGTTATATTTTGAACCCTAGCTTCGATGTGAAGCGATTTTGTGAAGGGATTTTCATACCAAATCATTGCGTAAGTACCTCTAATCAATTCTCAACTACATTTCATGATTTTACATAAGATTTAACTTCAAATTCATGAGAATCTAGGGAAAATTTGGGGATTTTGTCAAAACTTTGAAAAATGAAAATTTGGGATTTGAGAGTCGAATAGGACTCGGACTTGGAAACAAAATACGTATTTGGACTCGTGAGGCTATGAGTAGTCAAGACCTAACCTTGGACCCGGATTTTGACCAGGCGGGCCCGGTGGTTGACTTTTGTTGACTTTTTAGAAATTGTATAAAATCCACAGCTTTATTAATTGAAATTGTTTTCCCTTACATTGTGTGATGTATTTAAGTCATCTTTGGCTAGATTGAGTCGAGCGAAGGTGGATTTGTAAAGGAAAAATCTAAATTGAGTATTGGGTTAGCCGAATTGAGGCAAATATCTTGCCTATCTTTGTTGAGGGAATTTTTCCTACTATTTGACATTATTTGCTACATGTGGGGTGATACATATATGAGGTGACGATCATATATGCATGTTCCAGGGTTAACCATGCTCAGGGGTGAATTATGTTATAAATTGTGTCTTGTAAAATCATGTGATCTTCTTGCTTCATGTCTTACTTGACTCCTAGACACTAAAAGCATAGTATAAAATGTTAGAAACTAAGACTTAGCTTATTATAACTGTAACAACCCGATCGGTCGTTACGTAGAAATTGCATTATAATTACTGTTATTTCCTCGTCATAGCTTGGTTAAACTGTTCTTGATGTGTTAGAGTTGGTAGGCTCGGAATTGGAATAATTATAATGAGAATTTAGTCACTTAGTCTTTAAAAAATAGTCAGAGAGTTGGAAAAGTCAACTGAGAGTTGACTTATTGGTAAGCGAACTTGGAATGCGGATTTATGGCTCGGATAGCATCGTTAGGTAATTTGGGACTTAAGAGTGTGTTCAGAATATTTTTATGATGTCCTGTGTAGAATTAGGCTTGAATTGGCGAAAGTTAGTTTTTGGTGTTTTTCGGTCGGCAGTGGAAAATAGGCTATCGGGGTCGGAATGGAATCCCGATAGTTGGAACAGGTTCATAATGTCATTTTGGATATGTCTGTAAAATTTCAAGTCAATCGGAGTTGTTTTGGATAGTTTCGGCATCGTTGGTGGATTTTAGAAATTTCAAGGTTCTTAGGCTTTAATCCGACGTGATTTGGTGTTTAGATGTTATTTTTGGTGTTCCGACAGTTCAACTAAGTTGAAATGATCATTTACAATGTTCTGGTAAATTTGGTTGGGGTCCCGAGGGGCTCGGGATAGATTTCGGATAGTTAACGGGCATTTTTGGCCTTAGAAAGTCTGTTGTTTTCTGGTGTTAACACAACCGTGATTTGTTTATCGCGATCGCATGGAAATAGCTAAGATCGCGTAGAGTAAAATTCGAGGCAGGTGAAGTTGTTCTATGCGATCGCGTAAGTGTGCCTACGATCGCATAGCTTGGTAGGCTAGAGCAGTGCGGTCGCGTGGATGTTCATGCGATCACGTATAGTTATAAGCGCATGGGGAGTGAGTTCATTTATTCTTCACGATCGCGTGGGTAAGTTTGCGATCGCGTGGGTTGAGGTCCTGTTGAATCGCGATCTTGTGTGAAAGTCTGCGATCGCGTAGGGTCTTTTGAGGGTCTGTGGAATTTGCTCTTCGCGATCGCGTGGGAACTTCCGGGATCGCAGTGAAGTAATAATTGGACAGTATATATTAAAACCCTCCGCGACCTTTGCTCACTTTTCCACCATTTTTGAACGGGAATAGAGCTTTTGGAGCAATTTTGAAGAGGGTATTCATTGTTCTTCATTAAGGTAAGGATTTTTGACCCTAATACTCGATTATATGTGATTAAGGAACATAACATCAGTGTTTAATTAATGAAAATTAGTAGAAAATATGGGATTAGCGCTTGAGATTTTGAGACCTTTAGGTGTCTTTTTGAGGGGTCAAATGAACTCTGATTTTACTGTTCTTTATATGTACGGACTCGTGAGATAATGAAGAACATTTTGGTGTAAAATTTGTCGAGTTCCGAGATGCAGTCCCGGGGGTCGGGTTTTGGCTAAATTCGTGTTTTATGCTAAAATTGGTACTCTTTGATTGAAATTTATTCCTTTAGCATAATTTGATGATAAATATATGATCTTTATAGATTTGGAGCGCTCAGAAGTTGATTCGAGAGGCAAGCGAGTTGCAAAGTAGCTTTTCGGGCTAGTTTGAGGTAAGTAATGTCTTTAAATCCCGTCCTGAGGGTATGAAACCCGGACTATACATCCTTTCATGGATCTTGGAATGCAAAGATTGGAATTTTGGAAATATATTCTTTTTAGGCAACTATTGAGTTGCGAACCCAATTTTAAAGCCTACGCTTAATAGTATTGATATACTTTGATATAATTTGGGCTACCATGTTGCCTTGTGCCGATCTGTTTACTCCTTGGGGGCTATTTTTACTATTTTCCTCATTTGATATGTTATGATTTTCACTCAGTCTTTCACTTGATAATTGTTTTGACACTCAGAGTATTTTGATATTATTTCTTGAAAAAAATAAAACATTGTTTTGGGTCGAGAACCCGGTATAATGATGGCCCGAGTTCCATGTTGAGAGTGTCTGACTGAGTGAGGCTGCGGGCCAATATTGTGAGTAATTTATGACATGATGTGGCTGGCCGAGGGCCAATATTGTGAGAGATTTATGCCATGATGTGGCTGGCCGAGGGCCAATATTGTGAGTGATTTATGTCATGATGTGGCTGACCGAGGGCCAATATTGTGAGTGATTTATGCCATGATATAGCTTGTTATAGTGCTTGGGTTTTAGGAGCTCCTCCGGAGTCTGTACACACCCCCAGTGAGCGCAGGTACCTACTGAGTGCGAGCGATGCCCGCGGGGCTGATAATGAGTGACTGTGAGGTTGCCCGCTGGGCTGATACTGAGTGACTGTGAGGTTTCCCGCTGGTCTGATACTGAGTGATGGTGAGGTGTTGAGGGAAATTGTTATGAGAAATGATTATGGCCCGAGGGGCAGATTTATGATGATTGTACTGGTTTTTGAATGTGATTCACTTCGCTTTTCAAACTGATTTACTGAGAGTTTTACTGAGATATATTGAAATTGTACTTGTTTCAAAAGATTTCTGGAAAATTGTTTTTGAACTTATGTATTTGATGAATACTTTATGGTGACTTGGTGTTTTACTATTTTATTTGTGAATTGGCGTATCGGTGCTGTGTGTTTCATATTTCTCATGACTGTGATTTATTTTCATTACTACTCAGTTGGCATACTCATCAATACTCCATGTAACTTTGTGCACAGATCCAGGTACCGGTTCGGAGCAGTAGCTGTCTTCGTTTGCTTTCAGCAGATTTCACGGGATTTCGAGGTAGCTGTCCAGCGTCCGCAGCTTCTCCATTTCCCTTCCTTTAATAGTATTAGTATTTATGTCATAGACATTGATTAAGACATTAGCAGAGTTAGTTTTATTTCTTATATTCTCGTGACCATGTTGACTCCAGTCTTGGGAGGTTTTGTTTAGACTGTTAGATTATTATTAGGGCATAAAGACTTAATGAAATTAATTATTACTCGGTTGCTGTTTAGATTGATTTTTGAAGTATTATAATAGAACGGATGGGTAGTTATGTGATGGTTGGCTAGCCTAGTTCCACGATAGGCGCTATCACAAATTGTTGGGATTTGGTGTCGTGACAAGTTGGTATCAGAGCTCTAGGTTGCATAGGACTCAACGGTCATGAGCAGGTTCAGTAGAGTCTTGCGGATCAGTATGGAGACGTCTGTACTTAACTTTGAGAGGCTACAGAACTTTTAGGAAAAATCTCATTTTATTGAAATCTTTCATGCCAATATATTGGTTCTTGAAATCTAAACTTATGTTCTTTCATTCTCTCACACATGGTAAGGACACGCAATAGCGAGCAGGGTGACCCAATACGAGCCAGACCCACAAGGGGTCGGGGCCGTGGTGGAGTTAGGGGACCAGCCCGTGTAGCAGTGGGGACAGTACCACAAGATCCCTCTATCATTTAGGATCAGGTTCCCGACGATGGTACTCCAGCGGGACAGGCTCAAGCACCGACCTTGCCTATTATTATTCCGGGTCTTCAGGAGACCCTGGCTCAGATATTGACGGTGTGTACCAGTTTGGCTCAGGCAGTTGCTGTGTCTACTACTGCCACTGCAGCTCAGTCCAGGGGAGGCATTCAGACTCCAGCTTCCCGGACACCTGAGCAGGCTGTACGGGGTATTTAGGCACCGGGAGCAGCCCCAGCTCAGCTGGTTGCTCCCGTACAGGATTATGTGGTCCCTGCTATGCCTGGGGATGAGCAGCACAGGTTGGAGAGGTTCAGCAGACTTCAGCCTCCGACTTTCAGCGGTACAAAGGGCGAGGATGCCCAAGGGTTTCTAGATATGTTCCAGAGGATACTACGTACTGCGGGTATTTTGGAGACCAGTGGGGTCTCGGTTGCTACATTTTAGTTTGCGGGTGCTGCTTTTACTTGGTGGGAGTCATTCGAGAGGCGTAGGTCGGTTGGTTCAGCACCTCTCACCTGGCAGCAGTTCTCACGATATTTTTGGAGAAATATGTTCCTCAGTCCCACAGATAGGAGCATCACAGGCAGTTTGAGCTGTTGCGCCAGGGAGAGTTGTCAGTCACACAGTATGAGATGAGGTTTTCCGAGTTGGCTAGACATGCTTCTGAGTTAGTCCCTACTGATAGGGAGAGGATCAGGAGATCTGTAGACGGTCCCATGTATCAGCTCCCGATTTTGATGACCAGGGAGAGGGTGTCTGGAGCTACATTTGAGCAGGTTGTTGACATAGCTCGGTACATTGAGTCGGTTCGTAGGCAGCAGCATGAGGAGAGGGAGGCTAAGAGGCCTCGGGGATCAGGTAGCTTCAGTGGTGCCCTTTCTAGAGGGCAGTTTCAGCACAACAGAGGTCGTCTATTTAGACCTCCACAGCCAGTTCGCCCAACTTATAGTGGTGTATCTTCGGGGTATAGTCCTCGCAGTTCTCATCAGGGACATTCATTTTTTAGTGCCCTTCTAGCTCAGAACTTTGCCTGAACATCATCTTATTAGGGTTCTTCTATGCATGGTTTGTCTGGTGGTTATCATGGTGGCAGGGGTTCTCGTGAGTTATCATCTCCAGCTCCAGGTGGTTGTTATGAGTGTGGCGAGTTCGGACATGAGTGAAGGAAGTGTCCCCGTCGTCCTAGTAGTTCATCTCAATAGAGGGTTCAACCCTCAGCTTTAGCCCCAGTCACTTCACCACCTACTCATGCAGCCAGGGGTGGTGGTCAGGCAGCTAGAGGCTGCCCTAGAGGGGGAGGTCGAGCAGGTGGAGGCCAGCCATGTATTTATGTACTTCCGGCTAGGCCTGATGCTATAGCCTCAGATGCGGTGATTACATAACCGTTGAGTCCTATGTAACCTAGGGCTCTGATACCAAACTGTCACGACTCCAAATCCTAAGTCGGTCGTGATGGCACCTATCGTGGAACTAGGTTAGCCAATATATCACATGTTCACAATTCCTTTAAAAATCCCATTTCAAAACTCAGAGCATTTCATAAATATACAGAAACTACTGAATAAAGTAGGTCATCATAATACAATACTGCCAACCCCAAAACCCAGAGCCAACGTGTATGAGCATCTAGAAGAATAAGTCATAATATACTGTCATAATACAAAACTTCCGAATGAAATAAAGATACAACAGGGAGGGAAAAACAGAGATACTGCGGACGCTGGACAGCTACCTCTATATCCAGCAAATCTCGCTCCGCTGCGGAATAAAGACTAATGCTCGATGTCTGCTCCTGAATCTAGACATAGAGGTGCAGGGAGTAATGTGAGTACACCAACTCATTAGTAATGAAAATAAATCAGGTCTGAGCAGCAAGAACACATAAAATCAAGGTCATCAAATCAGAAGAGTCACAACCTTACTTTCCAATAGTATAACATAGCTGTATGAAATCGTCATGCCTTAAAAATCAAATTCCGAAAAACACTTTTAAAATGTATATTTTTCAACAACTTCAACCGAAAGGTCTAGTATAAAAATGAAATGAATCTTATAGAGTCCCCTAGGGCAAAACATATTTCATTAGCTCAGAGTGAAAGTAGTAAAATCATAAGTAGCCCCCCGGGCATGCCTCACAGTCACTCATATTCAGTCACTCAGCACCTCACAGTCCCTCATACCTCCCAATCACTCGTCACTCGGCACTCGGCACTCGCACTCAGTAGGAACCTGTGCTCACTTGGGGTGTGTACAGACTCCGACATTGGAGGGGCTCATTCAGCCCAAGCGCTAAATAAACAGCCAAATCATGGCATCAATCACTCTCAAGCTCTCAGCCTGTCTCATATCATAAATATCCTCACAACATTGTCCCTCGGCCGCACTCAGTCAAACACTCTCAATATGCTACTCGGGCCATAAATAAAATGGGGTTCTCGACCCAATTAGTATTTCATTTCAAGAAACCGTAATACCATCAAATAGGAGTGTCAAAAATTTCACAAGAAAGACTGAGTGAAAAATCATAGTTTCAACGTAGTGAGAATATCAGTAAAATAGCCCCCAAGGGGTTGAAACAGATCGGCACTAGGTCCCAAACATGGCTCACATCCCAAATATTTACACAATTCTTTTGAACATAATTAACATAAGGTTTTGAATAAATATGCAACTCATTAGTTTCCGCAGAGAGGACCTAGTCCAATCCAAAAGTCAGTACGCGCCACATACTCGTTATCCGATATGTGCAACATTCTAGAAACAGTAAGAAATACGAAGTCCGGGGTTTCATACCCTCAGGGCAAAATTCATAGCCATTACTTATCTCTATCGGGCCACAACACTAGTACGCTATGCTTTTGCCCCTCAAATTGGCTCCCGATTACTCCTAATCTAGCCAAAACCAGTTTAACATCATCAATATATATCGAAGGAACTCAACCCAATCGAAAATCATCAAATTAAACACGAATCTCGAAATTCGGCCAAACTTGAGCCCCCGGCCCACATTTCGAAATTCGATAAAAATTACATCACAAGAACCCTTATCATCCCACGAGTCCGTACATACCAAGAACATCAAAATCGGACCACAATTGCCCACTCAAATCCTCAAAAGAAAAATAAATTTTTCATGTACCCTTTTTCCCCAACTTTGGTTTAATTCCAGAAATTTTATGGTTTAATTACTTAAGAATCAACATAAAAACGAGTTATGAAGTTGAAAACCTTACCTCCACGTGATTCCCTTGATTTCCCTTCAAATCCCTCTCAAATAGCTCTCAACTCGCATGCAACAATGGAGGAAAATATAAGCCAATTCGCACCTCAGGACTTTTAAACATTTTGCCCAGCTAAAATATTTCTTCATCACGAACTCGTCACTAGGACCGCGTTCGCATAGGACAATCCAACAGGCCCCTAATTTAACTATACGTGAATGCGGCTTCAAGGCTGCGAACGCGAAGCACTGCTACACCCAGGCCTTCACGAACGCACCCTCTGACCCACGAACACATAGGTCAAAGGCCTGGGGTCCTCAAAAGGCTCACAACTTTACGCGAACGCACACACACCCCCGCGTTCGTGATGACCACCCAGCTTAATACTCCGCGTTTGCACCCCTTCGCCCGCGAACGCATAGAACAATTGGCATCCCCTTCCACAAAACACTCTATGCGAACGTGAGCCCCCCTCCGCGAATGCATAGAGTAAAACTCTGCTGTAGAAACACCAGCAAACCAGCCAAGTTCCAAAATCAAAAATCTATCAGTTATCCATCTGAAATCAATCCCGAGCCCCTTGGGGCCCCAACCAAACATACCAACACACCTCATAGCATTATTCCAACTTAGTCGAGCCTTCGAAACATCAAAAACAACACGAAAACACAAAATTTACATCAAATTCAAGCCTATGAACTTTGAAACTTCCAAATTTTGCCAACTACGTCGAAACCAACAAAAACACCTCCGATTGACCTAAAATTTTGCAGACATATCCAAAATGACATTACAAACCTGCTCCAACTTCCAGAATTCCATTCTGACCCTGATAGCCTATTTTCCACTGCCGACCGAAAATCGCCAAAAACTAACTTTTGCCAATTCAAGCCTAATTCTACATCGGACGTCATAAAAATATTTTGAACACACTCTTAAGTCCCAAATCACCTAACGAAGCTATCTAGGCCATAAAATCCACATTCTAAGGTCGTTTACTAATAAGTCAACTCTCAGTTGACTTTCTCAACTATTAGGTTACTTTAAAAGGCTAAATGCCTAAACTCTCACCATAACCACTCCGGACCCAAACCAACTGATCTAACAAATTAAAAAAATGATAGAGATATATAAAAAATGCATAAATAGGGGAAACGAGGTAAATCTCACGAAATGACCGGCCGGGTTGTTACAACCGGTATCCTTTGCCTCGTATTGATGACTTATTTGATCAGCTTCAGGGAGCTAAGGTGTTCTCTAAGATTGACTTGAGGTCGAGGTATCACTAGTTGAATATTCGAGATTCTGACATTCTAAAGACTGCTTTCAGGACCAGATATGGTCATTACGAGTTTCTGGTTATGTCATTTGGGTTGACCAATGACCCGGCCACGTTCATGCAATTGATGAAGAGGGTGTTTCAGCCTTACCTCGATTCGTTCGTCATTATATTCAATGATGACATCCTGGTTTATTCTTGTAGCCAGGAAGAGCATGCTTAGCACTTGAGGGTTGTGTTACAGAGGTTGAGGGAGGATAAGCTTTATACAAAATTCTCCAAGTGTGAGTTTTGGCTTGGTTTAGTAGCTTTCTCGGGGCACGTGGTGTCTAGTGAGGGTATTCAGGTTGATCCGAAGAAGATTGAGGCGGTGCAGAGTTGGCCCAGACCGTCCTCAGCTACTGAGATTAGGAGTTTCCTTGGTCTGGCGGGATATTACCGTCGCTCTGTGGAAGGACTATCTTATATTGCTGCACCATTGACCAGATTGACCCATAAGGGTGCTCCATTTAGATGGTCTGATGAGTGTGAGGAGAGCTTTCAGAAGCTCAAGTCAGCATTGACCACAACTCCGGTACTAGTTTTGCGTAGTGGTTTGGGTTCTTACACAGTCTATTGTGATGCTTCTAGAGTTGTCTTGGGAGCGGTATTGATGCAAGACGGTAGGGTGATTGTCTATGAGTCTAGAGAGTTGAAGGTGCACGAGAAAAATTACCCAGTGCACGATCTTGAGTTAGCTACCATTGTTCATGCCTTAAAGATTTGGCGCCATTACTTGTATGGGGTACAGTGTGAGATTTTCAATGACTATCATAGCTTGCAGTATCTGCTGAGGTAGAAGAATTTGGATTTGCGGCTGAGGAGATGGTTGGAGCTTCTCAAGGATTATGACCTTACTATTTTGTATCATATGGGGAAGGCCAATATAGTGGCTGATGCCTTGATTCGCAGACCCGAGAGTTAGGGGAGTCTAGGATACCTTTCAGCAGCAGAGCGACCTTTAGAACTTAATGCTCAGGCTTTAGCGGGTCAGTTGGTGAGATTGGATTTGTCAGACCCTCCGCGGGTATTAGCTAGCATAGCTTCCCAATTTTCTCTCTGTGACCATATTAGAGCTCGGCGGTATGATGATCCACATTTGTTAGTACTTAAGGATAGGGTCTGTCGAGATGATGCCAGGGATGAGACTATTGGTGTTGATGACGGTGTTATGAGGATGCAGGGCTGTATTTGCGTGCCCAATGTGGATGACCTTCGAGAGTTGATATTAGCAGAGGCTCCCAGCTCCCAGTATTCCATTCATCCGGGTGCCGCAAAGATGTATCAAGATCTGAGACAACAGTATTGGTCGTGGTGGAAGAAGAGAGATATTGTTGAGTAAATAGCAAGGTGTCTCAACTTCCAGCAAGTCAAGTATGAGCACCAGAGACCAGGTGGATTACTTCAGAGGTTAGATATTCTGGAATGGAAGTGGGAGCGGATTACTATGGACTTTGTAGTTGGGCTTCCACGGACTTCGAAGGGGTTTTATGCTATTTGGGTCATTGTGGATAGATTGACCAAGTCCGCGCACTTCATTCCTGTCGGTACTTCTTATACTTCAGAGTGATTAGCTGGATTTACATTAAGGGGATTGTCTAATTGCAAACGTTCCTGTTTCTATCATTTCTGATAGAGGCACACAGTTCACATCTCAATTTTGGAGGGTTGTACAGAGAGGTATGGGTACTGAGGTAGATTTGAGCACTGCATTTCATCCTCAAACCGACGGGCAGTGGGAAACGACTATTCAGATTTTGGAGGACATGTTACGTGCTTGTGTGATTGATTTTGGTGGTTCATGGGATCATTTTCTGCCACTAGCGGAGTTTGCATTTAAACAACAGCTACCAGTCTAGTATTCAGATGGCCCCGTATGAGGCTTTATATGGTAGGAGGTGTAGATCTCTTGTTGGTTGGTTCGAGCCTGGTGAGGCTAAGCTATTTGGTACAGATTTGATTCAGGATGAATTGGAAAAGGTGAAGTTGATTCAGGAGCGATTTCACACGACGCAGTCTAGGCAGAAGAGTTATGCGGACCGGAGGGTCCGAGATGTGTCATTTATTGAAGGTGATAAGGTACTGCTGAAGATATCACCCATGAAGGGTGTTATGAGGTTCAGAAAGAGGGGAAAGCTGAGTCCTCGCTTTATAGGTCCTTTTGAGGTGCTTCAAAAGGTCGGGGAGATGGCTTATAGACTTGCCTTGCCACCTAGCTGGTCGAGTGTTCATCCGGTATTTCATGTGTCGATGCTGAGGAAGTATGTTGGTGACCCGTTTCATGTGTTAGACTTCAGCACAGTTCAGCTCGAGGGTGATATGTCATATGAGATAGAGCTAGTAGCAATTTTGGATCGTCAAGTCAGAAAGTTGAGGTCTAAGAATATAGCTTCAGTGAAAGTACAATGGAGAGGTCAGCTAATGGAGGAGGCTACTTGGGAGACCGAGCGAGAGATGCAGAGAAAGTATCCTCACTAGTTTGAGACTCTAGGTGTGGTTCTAGACTCATTCGAGGACGAACGTTTGTTTAAGAGGGGGAGAATGTAACGACCCGGTCAGTCGTTACGTAGAACTTGTATTATAATTAATGTTATTGCCTTGTCATAGCTTGGTTAAACTATTCTTGATGTGTTAGAGTTGGTAGGATCGGAATCGGAATAATTATAATGAGAATTTAGTCACATAGTCTTTAAAAAATAGCCTTAGAGTTGGAAAAGTCAACTGAGAGTTTGACTTATTGGTAAACGACCTCCGAATGTGGATTTTTGGCTCGGATAGCTTTGTTTGGTGATTTGGGACTTAGGAGTGTGTTCAGAATATTTTTGTGATGTCCGGTGTAGAATTAGGATTGAATTGGTGAAAGTTATTTTTTATGTTTTTCGGTCGGCATTGGAAAATAGGATATCGGGGTCGGAATGGAATTCCGACAGTTAGAACAGGTTCGTAATGTCATTTTGGATATGTCTGCAAAATTTCAGGTCAATCGGAGTTGTTTTGGATAGTTTCAGCATCATTGGTGGATTTTAGAATTTTCAAAGTTCTTAGGCTTGAATCCGACGTGATTTTGGTGTTTAGATGTTATTTTGGTGTTCCGAGAGAGAAACTAAGTTTGAATGATCATTTATGATGTATTGGTAACTTTGGTTGGGGTCTCGAGGGGCTCAAGATGGATTTCAGATGGTTAATGGGCATTTTTGACTTTAGAAAGTCTGTTGTTTTCTGGTGTTAACACAATAGTGATTTGTTCATCATGATCGCATGGCAATAGCTGCAATCGCGTAGAGTAAAAGTTGAGGTAGGTGAAGTTGTTCTATACGATCACGTAAGTGTGTCTGCGATTGCATAGCTTGGCAGGCTAGAGCAGTGCGGTCGCGTGGATCTTCATGTGATCACGTAGAGTTATAGACGCGTGGGGATTGAGTCGCGTGGGTAAGTTTGCGATCGTGTGGGTTGAGGTCCTGTTGAATCGCGATCGCGTGTGAAGGCCTGCAATTGCATAGGGTCTTTTGAGGGTCTGTAGAATTTTCTCGTCGCGATCATGTGGGAACTCCCGCTATCCCAGTGAAGTAATAAATAGACTGTATATATTAAAATCCTCCGCGACCTTTGCCCACTTTTCAACCATTTTTGAACGGGAATAGAGCCTTTGGAGCAAATTTTAAGAGGGAAATCATTGTTCTTCATTGAGGTAAGGATTTTGGACCCTAATACTCGATTATATTTGATTAAGGAACATAATATCAATGTTTAATTCATCAAAATCAGTAGAAAAGATGGGATTAGGGCTTGAGATTTTGAGACCTTTAGGAGTCGATTTGAGGGGCCAAACGAACTCCGATTTTGGCGTTCTTTATATGTACGGACCCGTGAGATGATGAAAAACATTTTGGTATAAAATTTGCCGAGTTCCGAGACGCGGGCCCGGGGGTCGAGTTTTGGCTAAATTCGGGTTTTATGCTAAAATTAGTACTTTTCAATGGAAACTTATTCCTTTAGCATAATTTGATGATAAAGATCTGATCTTTATAGATTTGGAGTGCTCGGAAGTTGATTCGAGAGTCAAGCGGGTTGTAGAGTAGCTTTTCGGGCGAGTTTTAGGTATGTAATGTCTTTAAATCCTGTCCTGAGAGTATGAAACCCTGGACTATGCATCCTTTCATGGATTTTGGAATGAAAAGATTGGAATTTTTGAAATATATTCCGTTTTAGGCAACTATTGAGTTGCAACCCGATTTTAAAGCCTATGCTTAATAATATTGATATACTTTGATATAATTTGGGTTGCAAGCCATGTTTGGGGCCTATGTCGATCTGTTTACCCCTTGGGGGCTATTTTTACTATTTTTCTCACTTGATATGTTATGATTTTCACTCAGTATTTTCTTGATAATTATTTTGACACTCAGAGTATTTTGATATTATTTCTTGAAAAAAATGAAACACTATTTTGGGTCGAGAACCCGGTATAATGATGGCCCGAGTGGCATGTTGAGAGTGTCTGACTGAGTGAGGTTGCGGGCCAATATTGTGAGTAATTTATGACATGATGTGGCTGGCTGAGGGCCAATATTGTGAGTGATTTATGCCATGATGTGGCTTGTTATAGCGCTTGGGTTGTAGGAGCCCCTCCGGAGTCTATACACACCCCCAGTTACCGCAGGTACCTACTGAGTGCGAGTGATGGCCCGCGGGGCTGATACTGAGTGACTTTGAGGTTTCTCACTGGGATGATACTGAGTGACTGTGAGGTTTCCCGCTGGGCTGAAACTGAGTGATGGTGAGGTGCTGAGGTAAATTGTTACGAGTAATGATTATGGCCCGAGGGGCAGATTTATGATAATTTTACTAAGTTTTTGACTGTGATTCACTTTGTTTTTCAAACTGATTTTACTGAGATACATTCAAATTATACTTGTTTCAAAGTATTTCTGGAAAATGGTTTCGAACTTATGTATTTGATGAATGCTTTATGGTGACTTGGTGTTTTACTATTTTTTTGTGAATTGGTGTATCGGTGTTATGTGTTTCGTATTTCTCATACTGTGATTTATTTTCATTACTACTGAGTTGGCATACTCATCATTACTCCATGTGCCTCTGTACACAGATCCAGGTACCGGTTCAGAGCAGTAGCTGTCTTCGTTCGCTTTTAGTAAATTCACGGGATTTCGAGGTAGCTGTCCAGCGTCCGCAGCTTCTCCATTTCCCTTCCTTTAATAGTATTAGTATTTGTTTCATAGAAATTGATTAAGACATTAGTAGAGTTAGTTTTATTTCTTAGATGCTCGTGACCATGTTTACTCCAGTCTTGGGAGGTTTTGTTTAGACTGTTAGATTATTATTGGGGCGTAAAGACTTAATGAAATTAATTGTTACTCTGTTGCTGTTTATGATTGATTTTTGAATTATTATAATAGAACGGATGGATAATTATGTGACGGTTGGCTAGCCTAGTTCCACGATAGGCACCATCACGACCTGTTAGGATTTGGGGTCATGACAATAACTTGATCAAATTTGATGGAATTCTGAGAATACATTGATGTATCTAATTCGGTCATCACTATGAGTAATCATTAATATTTTGCTAAGGCCCATATTTTTGAGATACTAGATTCTATACTCGTGTTGTAGATCATTCATGAGATTTGTTGAAATACTTGAATAATAAGGTTCTTGCAGGTTTATTGAACTATTGTTGGCTTGGAAAGATTTGATTGGGGTTCATTTGGGATTTTCGTTTAAACACTCTCCTTGACGTTATTTACGCATCCTACCTTGTTTGTCATTGATATACATATGCTTGGTAAGGAAGAGTGTAAAGCACGAAAGGTGATGTCATGCCATTGTATGTAGATTATCATGTGAGGGAGAGTGTAAAGCACGAAGGGTGATGTCGTGCCATATTATTTGAGAGTAAAAGCATGAAGGGTGATGTCGTGCCATATTATTGAGAGTAAAAGCACAAAGGGTGATATCGTGCCATATCAATTGAGACTAAAAGCACGAAGGGTGATGTCGTGCCATATCATTTGAGAGTATAAGCACGAAGGGTGATGTCATGCCATGTTATGTCAGTGTTAAGCACTAAGGGTGATGTCGTGCCATTTCATTTATATTATCATGAGTTCGTTGCATGATGGGTGTTTCTGTGCTGGTGAGGACGAGGGACATGCATTATATTGTGATATCTTTTCCTTGGGTATACGTTCATGCATTTACATTGAGCTGTTATTGTTGTATTTATGGTTCTTATATGACTGTCGTTAATTCCCTGTCCTTATTCTCTATCTTATTTGTTATTGTGTCGCTCATGCTTTTACTTGCTAAACTTGCAAATACCATGCCTACTTCTTGTTGTCATAATTTCATGTTTGTCGTATCTATTTTGTTGCATTTAGTACAGGCCTTCTACCATGTTAGTCAATCATGTTTCTACTTGTTAACTTATAAAGATCATGTGTTCCCCTCTTATCCTTTATATCTATGTTTATGCCTCCACCAAGCTAGTTAGTTGAAGTTATATTCCATTTTCCTAATTATTGTCATTACCCTTCTGCTTTCCGCCTAGTCTGTTACTGATGCCCTTATGTACATCCTCGTTCATTATTGCTACTTGCGTATTTCCTATTTTGTCATTATTGTTGTCGGCATTTTTCCCATTCGGTTGGTACTGTTTCATATTTGGTGAGGATGAGGTAAATGCACGAATGGTGTTGTTATGCAGTTGACTTGATATCTGAGTATATTCCTCACGCTGTGAAAGTTATGGGGTGACTATCGTGGTTTATTGGTTTTCTCTCTAAGGAAAAGATTGGTAGATACATTGGAAACTGTTGAATTGTGATCTGTTCTAGTACTCCGTTATTGGTTTGTACAGCCGTTTGGTGTACTATATTCTTTTATATTGTAGTATAGTTCTATTGCTAGGTTGCATTACAGATTTCATCAGTGAGCATATTTAAACTAAAAATCCTTGTCACTACTTCGACGAGATTAGACAAAATACTTATTGGGTATATGGGGTCGGTTGTACTCATACTACACTTCTGCACCTTGCGTGCAGAAGATGTTCGTGCATTTCGGATATAGATACCACTTGTCCTTGGTAGTTTCAGATTTTGTTAATCTGTTTATGTAACTTTCAAATAGGTCGTGTAATTATTTGTATCAGCTTTGTAAATTTCAAGTCTTAGAAGCTCATGATTTGTACTGTCAGTTCTTGGGTTAATTTTTTAATGTCAATATAATTCTTCACTATTTTTCTATAATTTCATTCGGATTGTATTGTTTGTTAGTTCGCTTACTTAGCGGGTCGAGTTAGATGCCATCAAGACTAGTGATTTTTGGGTCGTGGCAGAGCCTTTGTCAACAAATCAGCATACTGATCATTGGAAGGAACATATTGGACTTGCAAATCTCCAGAAGCAACTCTCTTGCGCACAAAATGAATATCGATCTCTATATGATTGGTGCGAGCATGTTGCACAGGATTTAGGATTCTGAGAGAGATAAATACTGCTGACATTGTCACAATAAATAATAGATGTAGATGACTGGTATGTGAAGATCTCGTAGAAGTGAGTGCATCCAAGTAATTTCAGCTACAACATGTGCAACTGCGCGGTACTCCGCTTCAGCATAGAACCAGATAGAACATTTTGTTTCTTAGATGACCATGATACGAGATTAGGCAAGAAAAAGACAGAAAGCCGAGGTAGAACGTCGAGTAGATGGACAACCTACCCAATCTGCATCGATGTAGCACTCAAGATAGTTAGTAGAGCCACCACAAAAAAACAACCCATGAGATAGTGAACCATTTAAATAATGTAGAATATACTTTACAGCAGTGTAGTGAATATTCAAAGGATAATGCATGAATTGAAACTTGATTGACTGCAAAGGCAATGTGGGGACGAGTAAAGCTTAAATATTGCAACCCCCGACAACGCAATGATAAAGGGTAGGACCAGAAAAGGGAAGAGAATCATTAGTGTGAAATGACGTCTTAGAAGAAATGGGAGTCGAGACGGGTTTGAAAGAAAGAAGATTTGCACGATGAAGTAGATCTTGAATATAATTGAATTGACAAAGAAATTAACCACCCTAACGTGGTATGATAGAGATACCGATGAAATAATTAACTTTTCCTAAATCATTATTAGAAAATTCTCCTTTTAAGAATGTGAATCAAAGCATAAAGCAAGAAGGAGGAAGATGAAGTGACAAGAATGTCATCGACATAGAGAAGTAAAATAGAATATAAGAAGTGGTTTTGTAGAAGAAGAGAGAACAATCAGATTTACTAAATTTAACACCACGATGAAGAATAAAGGAAGTAAAATGATGAAACCATGCCCCAGGGGCTTGCTTTAACCCATAGAGAGCTTTCTTCAGGAATTCTGACCATCTAGTTGGTGAATTAACCAACCTTTAGATGCCGCAAGAGCATGGATAGTGCAGATGCTGACTGGTTTCACCACTGGACTGAACGTAGGATCATAGTCTAGTCCATGTTGTTATTTCTATCCTTGAGCCACTAAACGAGCTTTAAAACGCGCTCAAGAGAACCATCATATTTCTGTTTAACATTATAGGCCCAACGACAACCAATAACATTCGCATAGTGGTTCCCATGTATTGTTAGCATAAGAGCCTTACACTCTTCAGACATTGCTCTTCCCCAATTCAGGTCCATATTAGCTTCCTTAAAAGATTGGATGGTGGTGGGGAAATACTAGACAAAAGAGAAGAAAATATTCTCGGCTTAAGATTATCTCTTTGGGCACGGGTAATCATGTGATGTTGTTTGAAAGAAGAAGGCTTTGACTGAAGGTAAAAAAATAGAGGAGATTGGTTTGAACCAAAGTCAGATGAAGATGAAAGAGATTCAGAGCCAAAGGATTTTGCAGCGGGCTTAGAGTGATATCCATGAGAATGAATTGATCTAGAATGATAAGGTAAGCTATCCGGATGACATGGAGGAGATGGGGTGAAGAATATTGGATGGTCAGATGAAGTAGTAATAATTGGAGTTGGAGAATAATTAGGCCGTTGACACAAAGAGGGAGAGTAATTGTAAGACAAAGTGTTGAATTGGCTATTTACTGTATTTGGACGTTGAGATATTGATGCATGAGGATTGATAGGATTTTGAGATGAAGAAGGAATCTCATGAGACAAAGGAGGAACTAACCGAGAATCCTGTTGAATAGGTAGATTTGAAATAGGACTAGATAATTGAAAAGATGAGAATGGATAATGCAGTAACATTCTAGGAGATAAAGACTGCCCATAATTTAAATTCAACTGGGGAACAACTAAGGAAAGAGAAAAATAAAGAAGTGGGTAGGAGCTAATTTTTGATGGACACTGGAAAGAAGATGCTGGGGAGATTAGTGGTGATCTAGTAGATATAAGAACGGGTAGCCAAGAAATATACAATGCTTAGACCGAGGACTTAATTTATGTGAAGAATAATCACTAAGATTAGGATAACAAGAACAATGAAACATCCGTAAATGATCATAGGTAGGAGACTTACCAAAAAGAAGTTCAAACGGGGTCCCAAAATTAATTGTAGAAAAGGGAAGAATATTTAAAAGATGAACAACTGTGTTAAGAGATTCAACCCAGAATGTAGGAGGAAGAGAATCTTGAAAGAGTACTGAATGAATCATATTGACAATAGTATGATGCATACACTCAACCTTACCATTTTTTTGATGAGTTTGTGGACATGATATTCAAAAATAATTACCAATGTCGTACAGAAAGCCACGGAAGGAACCAAGCCGAACATATTCTGCAGCCCCATCACATTGCAATATTTTAATTGTGGTCAAAAAATTATTAGAGACATACGAATTGAGAATGTTTAAATTTTTTAAATGCCTCAGATTTTCGTTTCATGGGAAACGCCCAATAAAACTTAGTGAAATCATCAAGAAAAAGAATATAATAACGAAAACCAGTAAAGGAGAAAATAGGAGAGGTCCAAATATCACTATATATTAATTCAAAATGAAAAGTAGTACAAGATCGAGACTTCATAAATGGAAGTATATGGTGCTTGCCAAGTTGGAAAGCGTTACATAGTGAAGCTAAACTATTTAAAGATGAACAAGAAAATTTACTATCTCTAACTAATCGAGATAGAATTGCACGACTTGGATATCCTAAACATTGATGCCAAAGAGTTGGAGGAAGACACACAACAATAAAGGCTTTGGAAGCAACATCACAATGGAAGATGAGAGTGAATATAAGGGTCCGAGACTATTGCACTTGAGAAGAATTGTTTTCGTCTTGATGTCCTTAATAGAAAAACCACAAGAATCAAATTCAATGGAACACTTATTATCTGTGGTAAACTTTCAAACACTAAGTATACTAGTAGAAAGATTAGGAACAATAAGATTAGTATTAAGAGAAAAAGAGGAAGACGGAGTAGAGATATTACCATGACCAGTAAATGCGATAGGAAGTTGAGAACCATTACCTATAATGACTCTATCGGAGCCAGTGTATAGAGTCACGAAGGAGAGATTGCTTGCATATAAAGTCTTATGGGATGTGGCGCCTGTGTCAACAAACCATTTTTTATCACCGGGAGAAACAACAGAACGAGTAGAAGTGGAAGAGTGAACATCATACAAGTACGCCTTAGAACTAAAAGACGGGCATCACAAACAGAGTGACTGGGCTGAAGACAAAGTTGACATTGGACAAACGAATGCACGTGCATAGAGTTGGAAAAATAAAGAAGTAGGGTAGAAGGTGGTAGTCCTAAAATAGAATAAGACTAGGGGCGCAGAGAATATTGTGAAGATGATGTAGAAAAGTTCTTTTGAGATCCAAGATTGTGACGACCCTTTCCATGACAAGAGAGGATTTGAAGGAAAAGATTAGTCTCAGAATTAGGATTGCCAGAGGAGATTAAGGCATCCGCTATAGATTTCTAACGGTGGACATAATCATTGACTGAGAGATTACCATTTTTGAGATTATGAAATTGGACATTGAATTGAAGAGTTCGAGAACTCACTTGATCACGAAAGAGGCATTCAATTTCTAGTCATGCCTCTCTAGAGGTGAGTGAATTGTTCGGACGTAGAATCGCTTGAAGAATCTCTTGGGAGATTATCTCTTGAATCCACGATAATACAATGAAATTGAGTTAAATTCATTGTTTAAAGGCAAGACTAGGAGTGGAGGTGCCATCATCATTATTGATGGTGCGATTCGGGCAAGGGAAACTGCCATCTATATAGCCATAAACTCCATCTCCCTTAAAAGCTTGCAAAAAAAGTCTCTCCATAACATATTTTTGGAGTAGTCAAATATGTCGGGACTAAGTATTTAATGTTAGAAATAGATATGGCTGAATATGAAGGACAAGATATAGAGAAGTATCAACAACAGGAATTTGAGAAGAAGTAGTCGAGTAAGAGGAAAGAGAGGAAGCCATGAGATCTGGAATAGGAGAAGGCAACGACCAAGAAACCTAAAGTTTCTTATACCATGTAACAATACCTATTCTTTATAATCAGAGAATTACGTGTACAAAGGAATATTTATAATGAATAAATTCATATAAAGGAGTAAGTTACCCTTGAGTACGATGAACATATTTATCAATACCCACCTATTATCTCAACCCAGCCTAATTTTTTATTATCTTTCTTTCTCCTCTTCCGTGTTCAACCCAAATGTTCATGGCCACCATCGGTCACTATTTGTTTTTTCCTTTCTACAGGTCTTATCAAGATGAAGTAAAGAAATAATTCTTGGGATAATTTATTTTCAAAGCGGGTGTTAAAAAACTGGTTTTGAAGTATAACCAATTTCAAATAATCATGAAATTTATGATTTTTGAGAACAAAAAATTCTTTTGGGTGTTATGCCTTTTGAGTGGTGTTGCTAGTTCTTAAATTTAGGGGAGAAAATACAAGGTTTGCTAGTGTTTTACGGTGGTGGTGACTGAAGAATGGCAGTGAGTTGGTGTTGATATTTTGAAGAAATTAGTGATACTCGATTTGAAGAGGTACTTTTTGACGAAGAAAGCCCATTAAACGTCAAATCCAAATTTTCAAGATTTGCTATTTTTTCAATCTCTGCCATAAATGTTCAATCAAACAAGTTCATATGTAAGTACAAGCTTTTCAACTTTGTTAAATTCTCGATCGCTGGCAGGATATTTCTGGTGAAGTTGTTACCACCCAAATCAAGATACTTAGGACTCGTTTGGCCATAAATTTTGCCAAAATATATTTGGGATTTCTTTTTGGCAAATACACATTTTGACATAGATTTTACCTACATATTGAAAAATACCCAAACCTAAATTCCAAATCCCAAAATCAGCTCAAGAGCTGGTTTTGGCCCAAATATCACTATTATATTTTCTTAAAATTTTCCCTAACTTTTGTGGTTTATAAAAGAGTCCACCATTTATTATTTTGTAATAATGCTACTTCGTCTTCTCGGCTATATGATAGTGTATTATATACTTCATCATAAAAATGATAATTTTGTACCAAGTTTATTTATGTTCATGACTATTGTTTGCGATTTAATATAATGAATCTTATTGATAAAATTTATGTTGGGTATTTGTGATAGTTTTAAAACTTGTGGGTATAAATCATGTTTCATGTTTTTTCAAAAAAAAAAAAGTGAAATATGTTTTGAAAACTTATGTCCAAACACATTTTCATCTTCAAATCAAATTACACACACATCAGATTTTTCAAAACAAATTTGGGAATCTATGGCCAACTCTAGCTTACGTTTCTGAAGCCGATGAATATCCACCGGAGTGGGGGCCCGCAAAATAATTATAACAAATGTCAAAAAGGTATTTGGATTGACTTTTAAGCTGATCAAATTAGCTTTTAAGCTCTTTTTAACCTTTTTTGGTGGCTGGCAAAGCTATAACCTAAAATAAGTTAAAAACTGTTTAAAACAAGTCAAAAGCAATATGTTGGAAAATCCAAATTTATTACTCTTTGGCTTAAAGCTATTTATGCTGAAAACCAATTTTTAAAGTCAATCATAAAGGTCTTATGTTTAATCATAAAATGGTACAGTTAAATTTGTACGTGGTTTCTAGACAAGTGAATTAATTTGCTCCTGAAATAATAAAATAATTAAAAAAATGCACAAAACTAAGCCTTGAAATGAAGACAAAATCACGAAAAACATCAATTCGGGGCAGAGTTTCTTGGCACAACATTGATGAAACTAAGGAACAAGAAAGTAAAACTGTATAAATCTTTTAATCGATTATAGAGTAAGTTTTCCAGAAAGTCGTGTCCTTTACAATGATAAGAAAGCTCACTATTTATAGCTGCACCTAGGGAACAAAGTCCTACGATCATGCTTTTCTTTAATGTCAATTATGAGGGACATTGAAGAATATGCAATGATAAGAATAGATGACAAATTCTTTGTAATGAGCATCGCGCTAAAATGTTGTGGAATATTCTCCATTAAATTCTACCTGGCGAAAAGTATTTATTGCATCTTTATGAGAATCTTTTCGGCGACAGACGAGACAATTACCTTCGCCTTTAACTGTCCCCCGCTTTAGGTTCCACGTGTCCCTCTTTTAGACATCCACGTACCCAATACAGATAGTCCCCTACTTTCCGGTGACATAACTTTGTGTCACCGAGGATTTGGTAGAAGCAGTCTTTTTGGCGTGAATTACTATGATTCCTTTTGAAAAGCTTCTGATGGTTGAGTAGACGCACGTAATCATGCCCATGATTTTAGCCGCCTAAACCTTTACTTATACACATCAAACTCCTTCATTCATACTTCATAACTCTCCAAACTCTCTAAAACTCTCTTTATTTGACTTGCATCCTGTTCTTCAACCTTTCTTGAACTCTCTTCAAATGAAAAAACATTTCCTTCTTCCATGTAATGGCTTATTCTTTGAACAATACAAGTACTTCAAAGAACAAGAACAAAGCCGAAGACTATGCTCCTCCACTAGTGTGCACCATCATCCCTATAAGTCTTGTCACAACAAAAGACTTCGAAGAGAAATTTCCTTCTGTTAGCCCTCATGAGCCGTTAGCAGGTATCCTTCTTCCATCTGTCCTTCCAGCATTTCTACTGTGAAGAAACACTGTCATTGCCAGGACCAAGATATTATCTCTCCTGACCTAGCGGAGCGGATAACCTTACCTAAAAAGTGTTTTACGTACTTCTATACGTATCCCTTCACTTTGGGGATATTTTTCTCTGAGTGGAGAGATTGACTCCGTCATCGAAGAGTTTTGTCTCCGCTATCAAGTGTGTCTGGCACAGGTGAGTCCCTCCGTATGGAGGAAAATTGCTTGCCTTTGGTGCATGTGGCAGGAAACAGCAGAGGAGCTAATGTTAGCTCATGTGATAAACCTTTATTCCCCCTATATATTCTGTGGGGAGATGATCAACTTCAGAAAACGGAGCCACTATGCATTATTGTCTATCATGGATGATGATAATGACCATGGGTGGATGGAACGATTTGTTTTAGTGGCCACTAGTGAACGCACCAAGTTGTAGAACCGCACTCGTGAGGATATAATCTGTTTCAGTCCTTGTTAAAGATCATTTCCTCGTCCTTATTAACATTACTTCTATTTCCTGCCGCAGCGACTCGGTGGCTTCCCCTAGGGTTGAGGGCCTGAACCAATGGGTTCAGAAGATTTTGGACGTTACCACGCCATAAAATTGCTCGTGGAAAGAGTTGTCACTGAAATACGAGTGGAAGGCCAAAAATCATGGTAAGTCTTACTAGTTATGTTCTTACCTTTTCTTATGAAAAAACATTATCTAACTCATTCCCTCTATCGAATATAGGTCTACCCCAAGGCTTAGTTTTTATCCTCGATGAGGACATTTTAGGTGATCCTGTTGATGCAGTGAGGTTGCTGCAAAGAGCTTTCTCACAAACAGGCGTCTCCAGTCCTACTTCTAGTGCAAATGTTTTTTCTTGGCATCCCCAACTAGAGAACAAGCAACCAAAAAGAAGGTGTTCCTCTGCGGCCAGAGGGAAAAACAAGAGGGCAAATAATTATGCCCCCGAGTCATCTCTAGAAGTCGTGGTGAAGAGCCCTCCTCCCAGGCGGGCCATTGATACTATAATGATTCAAGACGATGGAGAAGCTAGCGAGAAAAGAACTTCTCTACATAGAAGACGACAACCTTCCTAAACTCAACAGATCGCTCAATCTACTAAGTTAGTTACACCGGCCAAGGATGATGTCTCGACGCTCTGGGGGCAGTATGAATTGGTGGAAAATTCCAACTCCCGCTCTGTGTCCTAGTTGATGCGCCCGGTATATTAGGGTTGGGTATCGGGTCCCTTCCGTCCTCGGCTGACAAGCAACCAAAAACAAGCACTGCGTTTGTCGTAGCTGTTTCTCACCCTTCAACTCCATCTGCTTCATCTCCATTTCCACCAACACCAACAACTGCTACATTATCTCCACCGGCCACATCTTCCCGATGAGAGGGTGTCCTTTTATCCCAGTGCCTAATGTGTGGGAATTAGGGATAAAACTATGCTCCCCCTCAGAAGATCCACAAAGGAGGAAGAGCGTTACTCTCTCAGTCTCCACCGGATGCAATTTGCTATCCCGTCCGGTGGAACTTGCTAACTATATGAAGCCTTTGGCTTCAGAGAAAGATTGGTAAAATGTACAGGCTCTCTCGGGAGAGTGCTTGTTTAACAATGCCATGCACAATGCAGCGATACATTCTTTAATTCCTTTGTTATTTCTTCTGTTTTTGCTGTAAATATCCTAAGTTTTCTTTTCTTTCTTTGTATGCCAACTTTTTCTCTTTCGAGGGCCTCCAAAGGTTGATTCCAGAAAAAGAAGACTGCCGAGTGAGCAAACTACCGCTCGACTCTCAGAATTGGAAGCCAAAGTTGCTGAGGCCGTTGTATTAGAGACTCTTTTGCAGCAAATAAAGAAAGAATGATAACCCTTATCCAAGAGATTGGCCCTTTAAGGGTTAAATTTAATGAAGCTAGGGCCAAATGGGCTGAAGTCCAGAATTCTGTTCATGTTTCTACCGACCGCGAGGCTTCCTCCGCTGAAAGATTGACCAACGTTGAGGCAGCACTGAACTCCAAAACTGAAGAGCTCGCTGCGTGGGGGTGATATGCCCATTTGGAGGAGAAGTATAGGAAAACTATCGATCATAATAGGCTCTTTATCTCAACTGTCTATGACCTTGATGTTAGCCTAAGATCCGTTAGATTCGCAGGTGAAAACCTTTCTGCCGAGGTAACCCAACATAGAGAAGAACTTAAGCACCGAGCGGGTTACCTCGTTGTTGATAAAACTTACATTATATACAACACGAGGAGAAAAACCTTGGAAGAGGCCAAAGCTGGTATCATTGACTTTGATGTTGAAGTTTCTAAGGCCCCTAAGCTTAAGTTAGCTGTTAAAAGTGGTCTCTCGGTAGAGACTGATGCTTCTGGTTCTTCCTGTTCCGGTTTTGAAACTTTGAGAACTGAAGAGGAAAAGGAGGGTGAAGATAATGAAGGCCAAACTGATAAGGGACAAAATATTTAGCCACCGACGGATCTACCCACTTCACCTAGGGACGTGGACACTTCTCTTCGTCCGAGTTCCGGAGATGCAACAGTTTAGCTTTTCTTTTCTTTTTCTAACTTTGTATTTGTGCCATTTTGGCATGTTATTGTAAATAAAGACATCATTTTTCTCAAGTATTGTTTGATTCTTTCTTTCGTTTAACCATTTACACAAGTTTTAATCTTTGCATTCTCTTATTCTTTTTGCTTAGGAGTTTTGCGCAAGTTTTACTGTTTGCGTCTTATTATGTGAAGCCTTGGGCGTAGTTTTTCCCAAAAAGCATTTTGATTCCAGGCATAAGTTCTTCCGAATCAACCTTTAATATGGCGGTTTTCATAAGAGAGGGCCCTCCTATGTCTACGGTGCTCTTGAAGTGGACATCTACTATTCATTACGGCACTAGTATCTGTAGTACTTGTTTAACTTTCAAATGATAAAATTAACTCATCAATCAGACAAGAAACAAGATGAAATATAAAAGTAATTTATTTTATTCCTTCAATTTTCAACTTGTGCAACTTGTTTCTACGGGGCTGGCCCGCAGACCCCGGTCTCGATGACATAATTATGTTCCCTCTTTTCGTGCTCCAGTTGATGTGGCAGTCATTCTTGCTGCATTCTCATTTCATTCACCCTCCAGTGATCAAATGTAAAGAATGCGGCTTGGAACACTAGGAATCTTGCACCTCTGAGGATCCCACTAATGAATTGCTAGACAATCTTCCGCTCGGTAACAAACTTCGCTTCCCCTTAGGAATTTATGCAATCCAGCAAAAGACTATCTAACAATCCTCTAGTTGTTTGCACTTGTGAATGGACGGGTAACCTTTACTTGATAGCAAACTTATTTTCCCGGATGATATGTTGCTATCGAGCCAAAGATTATCTAACCGCCCCGGAATGGTTTTTTCGCTTGTGTGCCTGTATTAAAGGTCTTATTAATTCCGTTGAAACTTTCTTTGTAGTATGCTTTCCATTGACGCCTCGTTAAAAACCTTGCCAGAAAAACCCAATTGGGACAAAAATTAGACAAAGGGAAAAATAGTGCAACGCATACTTTCAGTACAAACGATGTTTGTCAGCAATAATATCTCTTGAGGTGTGCCACATTCCAATTGCTTGACAAGTTTTCTCTATTCTGATTCTCTAGGTCGTACGAACCTTTCCCGGTGACAGTTGAAACCCTGTAGGGGCCTTCCCAAGTTGGGCCTAACTTCCATGTGTTGAGTTCCCCAGTGTTTTGAGTTACTCCCCTTAAAACTAAATATCCCACTTTAAAGTAATGAAGGATGGATCTTTGATTCTAATATCTTTCAATTCTCTACTTTTGTGTTGCCATCCTTATATGTGCCAAGTCCCTGCGCTCATCGAGTAACCCCAAGTTGACCAGTATCGCTTCATTGTTTGCTTCTTTGCTTGCCTGGAAATACCTTAAGGTAGGCTACCTCACTTCCACCGGAATAAACGCTTCTACACCGTACACAAGGGAAAAGGGAGTTTCTCTCGTGCTCGATTTGACCATCATTTGGTATGCCCATAAAACTCGGGGTAGTTCCTCTGGCGAATTCTCTTTAGCTGCTTCCAAATTTTTCTTGAGGTTTTGTATAATCACATTGTTCATTGACTCCGCTTGATCACTTGCGCCCGGATGATAGGGTGAATATGTGATTTTCTTTATTTTCAAATCTTCAAGGAACTTTGTAATCATTGCGCTGATAAATTGCGGCCCATTTTTGCATACTATCTCATTTGGTATTCTGAACCAGCATATTATTCTTTTCCCATAAGAAATTCACCACTTCGCGTTCGTCGATCTTCTGATAAGGACATGCTTCCACCCACTTAGAAAATTAATCAGTTAAAATCAAAATAAATTTTACCTTATCGTAAGCCGGCAACAGCGGTGCAACGATGTCCATCCTCTACTTCATGAACGGCCTCGGAGACAGAACTGAATGAAGCGGTTCCACCAGTTGATGTACTAGCGGTGCGTAACGTTGGCATTTGTCGTATTTTGTACGAAATCTTTGGCATCTTGTTCCATGTGGGGCCAATAATATCCTGCCTTACCAGTTTTAGCACTAAGGAATATACGCTCGTGGTTTCTGTATATCCTTTCGTGGACTTCTCGCATAATGTAATTTGATTCGGATGCTCCCAAGCATCTAGCTAGCGGGCCTTTGAAAGATTTTCTATACAATTGGCCTCATTTAAACCAATACCGGGTTACTTTGACACGCAACGCCCGAGATGCCTTGGAATATGCGGGCAATTTCTCATGCTCGAGGTAATTAATGATCTCATTCCTCCAGTCCCAGACTAAATTAGTAGTATTTACGTCGTAATAGATATCTACATCCAGGACCGAGCGCATCAGTTGTACTACCGTCCCGAAATCTGATCCCTTCATTTTTATTGATGAGCCGAGGTTAGCTAGTGCATCCACATCTGTATTTTCTTCCCTCGGGATATGAATAAATGACCACACCCAAAATTGGGCCACCACAGCCTGGTCCTTCACCACGTGTTGTTTCATGCACTCCTCTTTGGTTTCAAAGATCCCCTAGACCTGATTTACCACCAACTGCGAGTCGCACTTGATTTCTATGACCTCAGAATCTAGTCCCCGGGCCAGTTTGAGTCCTGCAATCAAAGCCTCATACTCTACTTCATTGTCAGTTAAAGGGACCGTTCTGATGGCTTGCCTTAGGGTTTCTCCTTGTTAATACTATGCCAAGATCAAACCCTTTTACATTGGAGGCTTAATACGTAAATAAGGTCCAAACTCCTGATGTCCATTCTGACACCATTATTGACTCTTTGGTTGCTGGAGGCAGCAATCTCGGACTGAAATCGGCCACAAAATCAGTCAAGACTTGTGACTTAATCGCAGTCCTTGGTTTATATTCAATGTTGAATTAACTCTTTTTGACGGCCCATTTGGCCAACCTACCCGAGAGTTCAGGTTTGTGAATAATATTTCGCAAGGGAAATGTGGTCACCACAGCTATTGAGTAACATTCGAAGTAGGGCCTCACTTTTCGAGCGTCGACACAAGATTTAAGGCCAGCTTTTCCAAGTGGGCAGCGAGTTTATGCTCCCATTAAAGTTAACGTAAAAAATGGGATATTGCGTACCTTTGTCCTCTCGGAGAAAAACTGCAGTTACCGCTTCTTTCGATATTGCAAGGTAGACCAACAGTGTTTCACCTTCCTTTGGTTTCGAAAGTAAAGGGATTAACAAGTACCTTTTCAAATCTCTCAAAGCATGCTGGAATTCCGGGGTCCATTCGAAGTTGTTTTTCTTTTTGAGAAGTGCAAAGAAATGGTGGTATTTCTCTGATGACCGGGAAACGAACTTGCTCAAAGCGGCCAATTTCCCTGTGAACCTTTGGGATTCTTTCATGCTTGACAGCTGGTCCGGGATGTCTTTGATGGCCTTGATTTCATCGTGGTTTACCGTAATCCCCCTTTGGGATACCAGGAATCCTAAGAACTTACTGGATTTGACCCGAACACGCATTTCTCGGGCTTAAGCTTCATGTTATGCTTCCTTAGAATTTAGAAAGTTTTTTGCATATGATTAAGTGAACACCTTCATTCGAGGACTTAACGACCATATAATATATATAAACACCCATAGTTTTCCCTATTTATTTTTCAAACATCTTGTTTACGAGCCGCTGATAAGTGGCTTTGGTGTTCCTCAACCCGAAAGGCATCACATTATAGCAATATGTGCCGAAATTTGTTAAAAACAAAGTCTTTTCCTGATCCTCCGGGTTCATATTAATTTGGTTGTACCTGGAATAAGCATCGAGGAAACTCATTTGATCGATGTTTAGCAGTGGGAACGGGTCTTTCGGGCATGCCTTATTCAAGTCCTCATAATCTACATACATGCGAAATTTATTCTTCTTCTTATGAACTACTACTACTACATTAGCTAGCCAGTCTGGATATTTACCTCTCGGATCGAACCGATATCAAGTAAGCGAGTTACCTCTTCTTGACGAATTTATTCCTGGCCTCCACAATATGGCATTTCTTTTGTCTTACCGGAGGGATGTTGGGATCCAAGCTTATCTTGTGTAATGACACCTCCATCGGGATACATGTCAATACCACATTCGACCACGCAAAATAGTTGGTATTTAATTTAAGAAATTCAATAAATCCAAACCTGAGCTCGGGGTGCAGTCTTGTTCCCAAGTGGAATTTTCCTTTATATGAACTTTTCAAACAAGGAAACTTTCTCGAGCTCTTCCGATGTGGATTTATTGCATTCGTCCCTTCTGGGACCTGGAAATACCTTGGCACCTAATAAAATTCAAATGCTTCTACCCCGGGAATAACTTCATTCGATTCGGGAGCGGGCATGGTTTCTTGTAGTTTCTAACTATTATAATCCCCACAGATGCAGAGAGGGTGTGGAGGTTCATTGCAGGCCTGCACCCTGAGATTCAGATACTTTTGCACCGAGGGACAAGCGCCCCCGGCAGTTTGGAGGATTTTGTGGCGCCCCACCTGGAAGAAGAGGTCAGTTCATGAGGGGTCAGCCATGCAGGCCCATGAAGTCAACACCAGCGCCTTTTTGGGGTACTCCAGCATGACCTTATTTTAATGCCATTCTAGAGAGTACTTACCGCCCATCGGCTATCCAGGGTTCCTCCAATGGGTATTCAGGCCATCAGGTTCAGACATCAGGTCAGTAGTCCATCGTTCTGAGAGGTTGTTTTGAGTGCGGGGATCTTGGCCACGTGAAGATGTTTTATCCCAGAATTCGTGGCAAGGTTGAATAACAAGACTATCGGCCCATCATTACTGCACCAGTTGTCGCACCAGCCGTCCGGTTTCCTAGAGGTGGAGGGAGGGTGGGTAGTGGCCGTCCTAGAGCTGGAGAGTAGGGATGCTACAGAATACAGTTACTGAAGTATAGTATCGTTCCTAGGTAGATCATACAAATCACTTCAAATGTTCCTTGATGAGACGTGAGCCTTAGTGACAATCTATTACGTAAGAGGTTTCAAGTTATGAATGGTAGATTATGGATCAACATTAAGGTTAATCAACAATGGATGTGAAGAGCTCGAAACACACACTTAAATTATTCTCGCTAGTAAAATATAGTATAGTACAATATCGTATCCACAGGGATTGGATTTAAATAGTATTCTTGTAGTTTCTAGCTTGAATGTTATCCAACATGATCAACAATTGAGATGTATATTATTAATATCTAAAATTAACTAAGAATATAAAGCTAATGACTAATGACAATCGAAACAAGGAATAAGAAAATATATTTATTAGTGGGAGAAGATAGGGTTTTGATAGGATAGGCACATGATAATTGTTTGAGATCTAACTATAGACAATTACCTTATAGTGTTCAAGTGATTCTCTCAAATTCACTCAATTATTAGGTCAAACGTTTAGCAAGAACTCTTCTCTCGATTAAGTCTTAACCTCACAAGATGAACCAATTTAAGCTCTATGAAGATATGCAAGAATGCATAGTGAATTGGTCTTTAGGAGAACCTTTTTTGATTATCCTCCTAACTAGGTTTAATCAATGATTCAACTAGCCTATTTCGATTACTTAGAATAATCAATGAACTCCACCAACAATATAATGCAAGGATATCACAAGTTATGCCTCTCTCGATTACATGAACAAGTGAATGTAGATGCAACGATTAATTCATCCAAAACGATTCAATACATAAAACTAGAGTTATAATCCACAAACAATCATCAATATACCAAATCCATCAAACACTAAAGGGACTTACTCCATAGACATGGATAAAGTCATCACAAATAAAATTGAAGTATAGGAAAACATAAATTTAACCCAAACTTGGGTCTTGAGTGAGGAAGGAATGATGAAACCCTTGTGCTTTTATTCTTCAAATCCTCCTTAGCCTCCTTAGGTCGATTATGTGTCAAAAGTCTAGAAAATAACATTTTTTCATGTATTTATACCATGTAGGGTCGGGCCCAGACAAAACCACCTTCTCCTAGTTGAAAAAGGAAAATAACTCTATAAGAAATACGCAGGCGCACCGCATGGGGTGACGCGCTATGAGCAACGTTAGTGGGGAAATCCAGAGAGCTAACTTCTATTTGGCAGTGAAAAAATACACTGATGCCTCGCACTATGCATCTCATTAGTGAAAATTTTTCAGAGTACGGATTAAATATTATTTTTTGACGTCTAGACTTGGTCCTCGACCCCCGAACACGATCCCGACTTAATCATAGGCTTGCTAGTAGTGTACTACTCTACTAGGCTTGCTAGTAGTGCACTACTCTACTAATTGAGCACATTTGGTGAAAGAGCAAGTAGGACTTTATTTTGTTGTAATGTAGGCCGTAGGACGGGTAGGATACATTTGGATATAAGAGTGACTACACCTCTTTATGCACTTTAATACATACAATTAATAGTTCAAAACCACACACTTATGTCAGACCATAATTTCACTTTCACATCACTATACATTAACTCCCTACTTCTTAAAGCACAATCACATCAAGAGTTACCACTATCAAGGAATATTTTCTTCACAACAATACAACTATTTTTTTTTTCTTTTTATTTTCTTATTCAATTCAAGTGAATCTTAATTTTTCAAAACATTTCACCTTTCTTCTTATTTCATTAGTTCCACTCAAAATCCAAACCAAACACCCTACACTTTAACTTTTACAAAGTTCGCAACAAATTCAAGTGCTCACGAGAGGTGAAAAGGTTCAAATGGATGGTCAATTCAAACAAATGGGTAAGGCTTGCAATGTGGCTGCCAAAGAAACATGATTATAGGCTCAAATGGGTTAACTAGGATACATAACAATTAGGTGTGTAATACAATATAACTGGCTCAACAAAGAAACACCTATATTACTTCTAAGACTGAATAAAACTACTATTTCGCTTTACAAACACACGGGGAAAGTTCTAGACATCAAATGTAATGCACCAAATACAGAAAACCTCGCACACACATGACACATAACTCACTCAGGATCAGACTAATCAAGACGCTCTAGTCAAAGCAGTTAAGCAAAGTTAAGATCATACAATTTAAGGTACTTATACAAGAGTAAAATATTGAGCCTAAGTGACACAATTAAAGCACTCACTATTCTCAACGAATAATAAAGTCAATAGATGTTTCATTCAATTCAAATCACACCACGAGGTTTTCTACTCCTAACAAAAATAAAAACCAACTACACCTGGTCCAAACAAAACCATTGGAAAAGAACTAAAGCATAAAGAAAAACCAAGGGGAAATTATTACACTATCAACAAAAGAAAATCTTTTCGTCTTTTTTCTTTCGGCTTTAATCCCTCAAGAAACATGTCGGTGATATCCATCATCGGGAAAAATCATAAATTTTAAAAAATTTATGTTTTTTTTTCAAAAGTTTTTCTAACTAACAAAAAGAAATATAAAACCAATATCCATACATAAAAAAAATATATCCCCCACCCCACACTTTAAGTTGTGGCATGTCCCCATGACATATAATTAAAAGGCATAAGGTAAAGGAAACTTCCCTACAATATATAGTCAGGGACTGAGTTGAAGTCGGGCTCCATTCCTCACGCCTGAACTAATGCACACATCCATACAGACAGCTTCTTCTCAGCTTTTTTGGGGTACACCACACACTTATCTTTCTCGCTCACCGCATCCTTTTCTTTCACACCCTTCACTTTCCACTCAAAACTAGCAGCTGATTTTTGTTTTTGCACCCCCTTTTCTACATTCATATTGAAAGTCACAGTTTTCTCTCCCACTCTAAGCATGAGTTTTCTCTTATGTATATCTAATATTGCTCTATCCATCTCTAAGAATGGTCTTCCTAGGATGAGGGGACCTCCTTGTTCTCCTCCATATTCACCGCTATAAAGTGCATAGGAAATACAAACTTATCAACCCAAACTAACACATCATCCACTATCCCTTCAGGTGTCAAAGTCATTTGGTCTGCCAGCTGCAAAGATACTGGCGCAAACCTTATCTCTCAAATATCCTTCTCCAGTTTCCTGTAAATAGATAGACACATTAAGATTTATCAAAATTTATAGTTTCTAATGAGCAAGGTATATTAAACTCCCTGGATATCCACACTTTTGCGGGATTTTATTTCGCAATATCGCGTTGTAGTGCTCTGTGAGCTTGACCACTGAGGTCTTGTAACGACCAGGCCGGTCCTTTCGAGATTTTATCCCCGTTTGTCCCGTTTCTGCTTCATTTTAGGTGGTTCAACTTCATTTATGTATGTTGGGTTGGTTGGTTCGGGTTCAGAGTGGCCATGGTGAGAATTGAGGCATTTAGTCTCTCAAGGTAGCCTAATAGTTGAGAATGTCAACTGAGAGTTGACTTATTGGTGAACGACCTCAGAATGCAGATTTTATGGCTTAGATGGTTTCGTTAGGTGATTTTGGACTCAGAAGTGTGTTCAGAATGGAGTTTTGATGTCCGGTGTAGAATTAGGCTTGAATTGGTGAAAGTTAGTTTTTGGCGATTTCCGGTCGGTAGTGGAAAATAGGCTATCGGGGTTGGAATGGGATTTCGGAAGTTACAACAGGTTTGTAATGTCATTTTGGGTATGTGTGCAAAATTTCAGGTCAGTCGGAGGTGTTTTGGCTGGTATCTGCGTAGTTGGCGAAATTTGGAAGTTTCAAAGTTCATAGGCTTGAATTTGATGTAATTTTTGTGTTTTCGTGTTGTTTTTGGTGTTTCGAAGGCTAGACTAAGTTGGAATAATGCTATGGGGTGGGTTGGTATGTTTGGTTGGGGCCCCGAGGGGCTCAGGATTGATTTCGGATGGTGGGCGGAGTTATGAACTTGGAAAATTTGCAGCAAATGGCTGCTGGTGTAAGTTTTTGTCTATGGCCGCACCTGCGCATGGGTAGCCGCATGTGCTGGAGTCCACGGGCAGGTGCTAAGGGAGTCTTGGCAAGAGGAGTCCACAGGTGTGAAGGGATGGCCGCACCTGTGAAGCCACAGGTGCGGAGAAGGGGTTGCAGGTGTGAGAATTTGGTCCGTTAGTGGGATTGTGCAGGTGCGCACCTGGGACCGCAGGTGCCGGTCCGCAGGTGTGATTAAGTGTCTGCAAGTGCGGAATTGCTGGCAAGAACAGTATAAAAGAGGCCTCCGCGAATTTTAGTTATTTCACCATCTTTGCATGCGGATGGAGCTCAATTGAGGGAAATTTGAAGAGAGAATTCGTGGGTCTTCAGTGGAGGTAAGTTCCCAAGTTATTAAAGTCGTTTCCATGCTATTTTGTTTGGATTAGGATTGTAAATTGAAGGAATTAAGTAAGAAAAGTGGGGAAAATGGGAGGAAAGATTTGGAAATTTCTTTTGGCGATTTTAGTAGGCAATTATGGTCCGATTTTGATGTTCCTAGTATGTATGGACCCGGGGCTCAATTTGGCCGAATTTTGAGATTCTTATATAATTTGATAGTTTTCGATTGGGTTGTGTTCCTAGTATATATTAATGATGTTAAACTGGTTTTGGCTAGATTCGGAGCAATCGGGAGCCAATTTGAGGGGCAATAGCGGACTAGTATTGTGGCCCGGTAGAGGTAAGTAATGGTTATAAATCTTGTCCTGAGGGTATGAAACCCCAGACTACGTATTTCTCACTGATTTTAGAATGGCGCACATGTTAGATGAAGGGTATGTGGCGCGCACTAATTTTTGGATTGGACTCGGTCCACTCCGCGGCAACTAAAGAGTTGCATATTTTACTCAAAACCTTATGTTAAATTATGTTCTAAAGATTGTTGAAATATTTGGGCTATAAAACGTGTTTGGGGCCTCGTGCCGATCTTTTTAGACCCTTTGGGGGATTTTTACTGTTGTTTTCCTCACTATTTATTGATGATTTCACTCAGCCACATTGTGCTTACTGTTTTCAAAACTCAGTCTGATTTACACTACTTTGAGATTTAAAAATGATGTTTTGGGTCGAGTATCCCGTTTTACTGATTCGCCTGAGGGGCTTTGTGAGAGGTTTTGTTGAGTGAGGCCGAGGGCCTGATAGTGAGGATATGATACACCACGAGGTGGCTTGATATTAGCGCTTGGGCTGAAGGAGCCCCTCCGAAGTCTTCACATACCCCTTGTGAGTGCACTGAAGGCCGAGTGACGAGTTATTGTGAGGTATGAGTGACTGTGAGGTGCTGAGTGACTGATTATGAGTGATGGTGAGGTATGCCCAAGGGCCAGATTATGAGTGACTATGAGGCATGCCTGAGGGGCTGATTATGATACATGTTTTTTCTGAGGGGCTACTTATGATTTTACTACTTTCACTCTGAGCTTATGAAATATGTTTTTCCCGAGGGGCCTCTATATGATTCATTTCATTTTCATACTAAATCTTCCGGTTTGAAGTTGTTGAAAATATACATTCTTCAAAGGATTTTTCTGAAGTTGGTTTTAATGCATGATGATTTCATATATCTATTATATACTGTTGGAAAGAAAGGATGTGCATCTTGTGAATTGATGACATTGATTTTATGTGATTCTTGCTGCTCAGACCTGATTTATTTTCATTACTACTGAGTTGGTGTACTCATATTACTCTATGCACCTTGTGTGCAGATCCAGATGTTAGGGCAGGGTGAGCTGTCTATCTGTTCTAGAGATTCTCGGAGGTTCGCGAGGTAGCTGCATGCATCCGCAGTCCTGCTCCCTCTCCTACTTGCTATTATAGAATTTATTTTTGTTGAGTTGTATATTTGATGTAGATGCTCATGACCAGTGACTCCGGGTTCTTAGGGGTTGTATTTAATATTCAGTATAGTTTTAACTCTTCTATAAATGTTTAAAGGAAACCTTTATGGGTAATCAGTATAGTAAAGATTTAAATGGAAGCTTATTATGATTCGAGTGTAGTTTTGGCTGGCCTAGTTCCACAATAGGTGCCATCACGGCTGGATTAGATTTGGGGTCGTGACAGTTTGGTATTAGAGCGCTAGGTTACATAGGACTCACCGGTCATGAGCAGGTTAGTAGAGTCTTGCGGATCGATACAGAGATGTCTGTACTTATTTTCGAGAGGCTGCGGAACCCTTAGGAAAAGCTCGCATTTTCAAATTCTTGTCGTGCGAATTCATTGTATCCAGCCAAGAGCGTAAATCTTGAATTCCTTCCATGTATTCGAACGCGCACGAGAGCGCTTGGTATCAGTTGTGCATCGACGGCTTGTGACTTCCATGGATGAGATGTGGTTTTGGCAGGTTGGTAATGGGCCAGTTTGGAGGACTTGAGGTCGGATTCATTATGTGGCTTTAGTGCTGAGATTTTCGTTGTGTAGGCACATGTATTTGGGGACTTGTATGTCTGTTGATGTCCTTATTAACGGAACTTTGTGACTAGATACCTATGTGGTGGGTGTGATTTGATGGTTAGATGTATTCAGGCTGTGAATTGTGTCAAAGTTTGGCTAGAAATGTGGCAAGATTTATTAAGTGTTTGATTTCTGTCTCGATTTGGTATATGGCCTTGAGTTGTGAGTATGTTGGAAGACCTCTCATGTTGTGTAGTTATGGGGTGAAGAAGATTTTTCTATTGGGTTATGAGTTCCTGGTGATGTCTTTTGAGCTGATCATTTGTCCAGTAACGTTCATGTATTTGATTGACGGTGTATTCCAGCCGTATTAGCACTCCTTGTTATTGTATTCATTGATGGCGTCCTGGCATATTCGCGTAGCCAGGAATAGCATACTCAGTATCTGAGGATGGCATTATAAGGATTCAGGGAGGAAAGGCTCTATGCAAATTCTCCGAGTGTGAATTTTTGCTCGGTTCAGTAGCATTCTTGGGACACGTGGTGTCCAGTGAGGGTATCCATGTGGTCAGACATGTGTGGGTAGAGCTTCCAAAAGCTCGAGATTTCTGTGATCACCGCTCATGTGTTGGTTCTGCATCAGCTTCAGGTTCTTACCGCGTATTGTGATACCTCGAGGGTACGCGTTGGTTGTGTTCAGATGCAGGAAGGTATAGCGATTGCATGATAGTTATGGTCTTCAGAAGTGTATGGAGATATATCAGTTGGGGCTAAGCGGGAAGGGGTATCTCCTGTGTTTTGTCCTAGGGTGTGTGGTCCCTATGTAGTTCTGTAATAAGTTCTCTTGTACCAGTAAAATGAAATATGTTGTAATTGGAGTTTAGATCACTTGTGGAAGTTGGCGTGACTATTGCAATGGTGAACTCGAGATTTGTTGATGACTTGAGTTGTTAGTCAGGTGGTGTTATTATGGGCATTGTGAGTTAATTTTTGTCTCGATCGTTGGCTTTGAGCCAAGGGGGGGAGTTTGTTAATGCTAAGTTAATTGCATGATTATGTGTGGTATTGGCTTCAGTTCAAGGTATATTGGTAAATCAGTTATGACCTGCAGGTGTGGGGTCTAGGAATGTCACGAGTAATGGAAATTTCTTCGATATAGGTTGTACTGTACTATGTTGGGTAATTGGTTTCTATTGAATGATTTAGTGGAAATTGTAAAATGTGTAGTGTGTGCAGATTATGAATTTGCTTGTGGCATCAAGCGAGTGGATTACTTTCCTAGTATGTTAGTCAGGTCAATTCTGCCTAATTGGTCAGTGTGATTGAGTTTTACGTTAGAGGGTGTCAAGACTTGTGGTACTTATACATCATCACAGATTCTACATACCAGTATCAGGAAGGTGAAGGTAATGGCTTTAGATTCGCAGGAAGTCTCTTCAGGGTAAGTATTTTGAATGTGGTACTTTTGGGGATATTTGGGAGAGTATTCGACGGCTTATGAGCCTTAGACATATGGTTTTATGCTTGGGTCGCATGTGGTGAGTCTGGGTTGAAAATTATGGTATTACGGCGGGAAGAAGTACGAATTTGAAGGTAATTCAGAAGAAACATGGGTAAACAAGGCAACTTGGTAGTAGGTCGGATCGGCATGGTAAGGGATATGATTATTTCTTTGGGTGTTCATGATGTGACGAGTTTTTTGGGTGTTTCTTAGCAATGCTCTTGGATTTTTGGTGGCCTGCGTAGTTTGTTTGAGTTAGAAGAATTCAGTCCTTATGGTTTGGTGTTGCAAAAATGGGATTTCGGATAGTTCCTGATGGTTTCTACCGCGGTTAAGGGTGAATATTTTCTTTTGATGAGTAGTGAACTTGCTTCTAAATGGGATCAAATGGAAGTTCTTGGCTAGTTGGGTACGTAGTTTCTTGTGGCTCAGAAGGGACCATGGAGTTCCCGTATTTTTCCAAGGTTGTCATGGAGTGTGCGGTATGTTGGGAAGAGTTGAGATTTGCATATGTGAGGTCACAATTCAGTTCTGGAAGGAAGGTCATAAATTCTTAGGCAGCATGGGCAGTTTCAGATGAATAGGTAGATGATATCACTAATTGGTGCGACTTGATGAGGGTATACATTTCAGAAAGAGCAATGTGTTTGAGTTAAGGGTACCTCATTGGTATCGCGGCGCCCTATTGTTGGATCGAATGTTGATATTCAGGGTTGCTTGGTAAACAGAAGAATTATAGGGGTATCCCTTGTGGAATGAGTGAGTATTTGGGATGTGTTATGTATTCCAGCGGTGGAGTTGTGATCAGATATGGTAATCCGTATGTTTCATGGACTTTTAAGACTGAGAGTTCTCATAAACAGGATATTTTGTGGTAGTAAATTGTGAAGATGCGAGCAGAGCTAGTAGTATGTTAGTATGTACCATGATTCAGTCATTATGAAATTTTCGGTAAGTCATCTATCTGTTGTGGGTGATCAGAGTTAATTTAGGATCACTGGTAGGCTGATATGGGTGTGTGTTCTGCATCGGGTTGGAATTGTTGGCTCCGCGTTTCTATTATTGAGAAATGTACCATTCGATTGTGATTGAGTTTATTCATGTTCTAGAGTGATCTATGAGTTACCCATCGGTGTTGCAAGGAGTGGTGATTATTGATTATATGCACATATGGTGTGGTTCTAATTGGGATTTATAGCTAGATTTGAGTAAGGTAAGTAATTGGGTGTTTCGGGATTGAGACGTGTTGGTTATATACCTTCTGTTTCGGGTGGCATGGTATCGTCCGGTTTTTCCCCCGTGGTTATGGCAATGCACTTTGAGTACCTGATGGAGAATTTTGAATGGTTATTGATTTTGGGAAAGGTGTCTTGAAATATTTCAAGTGGACCAGCGGTCGGATGAGATCGCCCAGTGTAGCGGAGTTAGGTAGGGGTATGACCTTTGGTATCAGATTCATGTGTTTTGATTTTTACGGTGTGTACCAGACTGTTAGTATGATATGGTGATGGTAATTGTTAATGGCAGGGTAGTCCTCTCGTGTGGATCTTTTATATAATTTGATTGCATTAGGATGTTGCTGCTAAGTGCACGAGTTGCACAGGTTTTGGCTTTGAATTGTATTGATGTGTCATTTCTTCAGGGTAGTTGTGATGGATGAGAAGAGGTCATTGGACCTAGAATGAATATTTTCAGAATTTTCTACAGCATAGTTGGAAGGATAAATATCGGGAGTCGGCTTAGAAATCTGCTATAATTCCTGTTTGGGAAGGGGGAGTTTCATGTCTGACTGATCGGACAAATGGTTATTAGTTCTACGTGCTTCTTTCATCGTCAGCAGTATATGGAAGTGTTAGAGTGAGGCATTTCTTGGTGAGGGGTTATGTACTGGTATTGGGTTGTTCTGAGCAGTTATTGTGGTTAAGAGTTATTGCTATGAGTGTTTGAGTCACATGGTGTATTATGTGATTTCATCTAGGGTACGTATATGGCTTGATTCAGCATGTTCAGACTTGTTCAGTTTATAGTTATGGAAATTCTGATCTTGTATATTATTTTAGAAGTGGGAATTTGGTTCTAAGGTTTATGGGCCAGGATTTGGATTTCGAAATTTCAATGGTATTGTGCTATTGGACCTATATGGGATAGGGTGATGTGGGATCACCCCCGGGTATGTGCATGGTAAGCTACGTAACAGTTGATAGTGTTGGAGAACAACTCTTGGCACGTTCAAGGATTAACGTATGGTTAAGTGGGGGAGGATGTAACGACCCGGCTGGTCATTCTGAGAGTTTAACCCTGTTTCCCCCATTTCTGCTTCATTTTAGGTGGTTCATCTTCATTTATGTGTGTTGGGTCGGTTGGTTCGGGTTCACAGTGGTCATGGTGAGAATTGAGCATTTAGTCTCTCAAGGTAGCCTAATAGTTGAGAAAGTCAACTGAGAGTTGATTTATTGGTGAATGACCTCGGTATGCGGATTTTATGGCTCAGATGGTTTTGTTAGATGATTTGGGACTCAGGAGTGTGGATGTCCGGTGTAGAATTAGGCTTGAATTGGTGAAAGTTAATTTTTTGCGATTTCTGGTCGGCAGTGGAAAATAGGCTATCAGGGTCGGAATGGGATTCCGAAAGTTGGAACAGGTCCGTAATGTCATTTTGTGTATGTGTGCAAAATTTCAGGTCAATCAAAGGTGTTTTGGCTGGTTTCGGCGTAGTTGGCAAAATTTGGAAGTTTCAAAGTTCATAGGCTTGAATTTGATGTAATTTTGGTGTTTTCTTGTTCTTTTTGGTGTTTCGAAGGCTCGAATAAGTTTGAATAATTCTATTCGGTGTGTTGGTATGTTTGGTTGGGGCCCCGAGGGGCTCGGGATTGATTTTGTATGGTGGGCGGAGTTTTGAACTTGTAAATTTTGCAGCAAATGGCTGTTGGTGTAAGTTTCTGGTATTGGCCGCACCTGCGGATGCGTAGCCGCAGGTGCGGAAGTCCACGCGCAGCTGCGAAGGGAGTCTTGGTAGGAGGAGTCCGCAGGTGCGAAGGGATGGACGCACCTGCGAAGTCGCAGGTGCGAGAATTTGGTCTGTTAGTGGGATTGCGCAGGTGCGCACCGGGACCGCAGGTGTGATTAAGTGTCCACAAGTGCGGAATTGCTGGGCAGAATAGTATCAAAGAGGCCTCCGCAAAATTTTAGTTATTTCACCATTTTTGCGTGCGGATGGAGCTCAATTGAGGGCAATTTGAAAAGAGAATTTGTGCGTCTTCAGTGGAGGTAAGTTCCCGAGTTATTAAAGTCATTTCCATGATATTTTGTTTGGATTCGGATTGTAAATTGAAGGAATTAAGTAAGGAAAAGTTGGGAAAATGGGAGGAAAGATTTGGGAATTTCTTTTGCAAATTTTAGTAGGCAATTATGGTCTGATTTTGATGTTCCTGGTATGTACGGACTCGTGGGAGGATAAGAATTCTTGTAATGTAAATTTTATCGGATTCCGAGACGTGGGCCTAGGGCTCGATTTTGGCCGAATATCGAGATTCTTGTATAATTTGATAGTTTTCGATTGGGTTGTGTTCCTTTAGTATATATTAATGATGTTAAACTGGTTTTGGCTAGATTCGGAGCAATCAAGAGCCAATTTGAGGGGCAAGAGCATAGTGGACTAGTATTGTGGCCCAGTAGAGGTAAGTAATGGTTATAAATCTTTTCCTGAGGGTATGAAACCCTGTACTACGTATTTCTCACTGATTTTAGAATGGCGCACATGTCGGATGACGAGTATGTGGCGCGCACTGTTTTTGGATTAGACTAGGTCCACTCCGCGGCAACTAATGAGTTGCATATTTTACTCAAAACCTTATGCTAAATTATGTTCTAAAGATTGTTGAAATATTTGGACTATAAGCCGTGTTTGGGGCCTCGTGCCGATCTGTTTAGACCCTTTGGGGGATTTTTACTGTTGTTTTCCTCACTATTTATTGATGATTTCACTCAGCCACATTGTACTTACTATTTTTGAAACTCAGCTTGATTTACACTACTTTGAGATTTAAAAATGATGTTTTAGGTTGAGTACCCTGTTTTACTGATTCGCCTGAAGGGCTTTTTTAGAGGTTCTGCTGAGTGAGGCGGAGGGCCTGATTGTGAGGAAATGATACACCACGAGGAGGCTTGATATTAGCGCTTGGGCTGAAGGAGCCCCTCCGGAGTCTGCACACACCCCCTGTGAGCGCACCGAGTGCCGAGTGCCGAGTGACGAGTGATTGGGAGGCATGAGTAACTGTGAGGTGATGAGTGACTAATTACGAGTGCTGGTGAGGTATGCACGAGGGGCTAATTATGAGTGACTATGAGGCATGCCCAAGGGGCTGATTATGATACATGTTTTGCCCGAGGGTCTACTTATAATTTTACTACTTTCACTCTGAGCTTATGAAATATGTTTTGCCCGAGGGGCCTCTATATGATTCATTTCATTTTCATACTAAATATTTTGGTTTGAAGTTGTTGAAAATATACATTCTTCAAAGGATTTTTGTGAAGTTGGTTTTAAGGCATGATGATTTCATCAATCTATGTTATACTGTTGGAAAGAAAGGTTGTGCATCTTATGAATTGATGACATTGATTTTATGTGTTTCTTGCTGCTCAGACCTGATTTATTTTCATTACTACTGAGTTGGTGTACTCACATTAATTTCTGCACCTTGTGTGCAGATCCGGGTGTTAGGGCAGGGTGAGTTGTCTATCTGTTCAAGAGATTCTCGGAGGTTCGAGAGGTAGCTGCATGCGTCCGCAGTCCTGCTCCCTCTCCTGCTTACCATTATAGAATTTATTTTTGTTGAGTTGTATATTTTATGTAGATGCTCGTGACCACTGAGTCCGGGTTCTCGGGGGTTGTATTTAATATTCAATATAGCTTTAACTGTTCTATAAATGTTTAAGGGAAACCTTTATGGGTAATCAGTATAGTAAAGATGTAAATGGAAACTTATTGTGATTCTAGTGTAGTTTTGGCTGGCCTAGTTCCACGATAGGCTCCATCACGACTGGCATAGATTTGGGGTCATGACAGGTCTCCTCAACTTTCCTCTTCTCCATCACGACAGGCATTTGTGAGAGAATTTATTTGAATGGTAAGTTTACATGAATCTGTTTTAGTACATCAAGAAATCTTTCCAACTGCTAGTCCAGCTTTTATCTACTTTTATTTTGAGGGAAAGGTAGAACATGCATATATTTGCTCTCCTCATGTTCCTCCCTTCTTTACTTTTCTTACTTCTTCTTCTTCTTCTTCTTCTTAATTTTCATCGGGCTTTTCTTCTTTTTATCAAAATCATTCTTCAGCTGCTCCATACTTTCTTTTTCAAGTATCACATCATTTTGGATTGGGGTGTGATCTTTCAACACCTGCCCACTTCTCAAGGTCACAACATTCATCGTATCTTTGGGATTCTTTCCTATATCAGCGGGGAGAGTGCCTTGAACTCTCTCAGATAATATTGTTTCAATATGTCCCACTTGCTTCCCTAGATTTAGAAATGCTTCCCCCTTGTACTTCAAATCTTTCATTAGTTTTCACGATAAAGGCTTTCAAGAGATCTTCAAGACTATGCGGATTGGGATGTGGAGGCTAAAATATTGCCTCGGCTGATGCATATAACAAGGGGCTCCTTGTCTCTGAAATATGGGGTTGTTTTGTTTCCATGCATTTGTGGTGCCCCCAGGTGAACTCCACGAAAAACCAGGGTGCTTCTGACCCATTGCATTAAAGTTGAAATTTGCCACAGCATTCACTTCCTCAGTTGAGGCTTGACACTCATAAGTCGGGTGTCCTCTTCCACATATATCACAATCTGCATAAGGCTCGCTTCGTATCGTAACCAAGGCCAGCTTCTGTATTTTTTTAGCCATAGCTTCAAGTTGTACCTACACAGATGTATTAGCATCAACATGGTGAACACATGTTGATCTTCTTATATTAGCACTCTCAAAGGGCCATTGATTTACATCTTCAGATAACTCATCAAGAATTGTAACTATCTCCTCTAGAGTCTACTTCATCAACGGGCCTCTAGTTACAAAGCTCAATGTTCTTTGTGAGGTTGGTGTCATTCCATCCCATCTTGGAGTTGCATCTAGAGTTCAATTCCGCTATGTTGACACTTTCAAATAATCTCCTTAAACCTCTCCCATGCTTCAAAAATAGTTTTAGTCTCTTTCTGGTAGAAGTTATGGATTTCTCTTCTAAACTTACTTGTCTTAGCTGATGAGAAATATTTATCAAGAAATGTTTTGGTCATCTCCTCCCAAGTTCTAATTGATTTCGTGGGCATGTTTCGAAACAAGGAATAAGCAAAGAAAATTATCAGTGGGAGAAGATAGGCTTTTGATAGGACAGGTTCGAGATCTATCTCTAGACAATTCACTTCTAATGTTCAGGTGTGTCTCTCAAATTCACTAAATTATTATTTCAAACATTCAGAAAAAACTCCTCCCTCGATTAAAGTATAGGAAAACATAAATTCAATCCAAACTCGGGTCTTGAGTGAGGAAGGAATGATAAAATCCTTGTGCTTTTCTTCTTCCAACTCCTCCTTAGCCTCCTTGAGTCGATTATGTGTCAAAAGTCCAGAAAATAACATTTTTCATGTATTTATACTAAGCAGGGCCGGGCCTAGATGAAACCAACTTCTCCTAGTTGAAATAGGAAAATAACTCTGTAAAACATACACAGGCGTGCCTCATGGGGCGACGCACCATGCGAGGCATTAGTGGGGAAATCCAGAGAGCTAACTTCTGTCAGGAAGCCAAAAATACACTGATGACTTGCATGATGGATCGCAGAGTGCATCGCATCAATGAAAATTTCTCCCAGTACGGATTAAATCTTGCTTTTTGACGTTCCGACTTGGTCCTCGACCCCCGAACACGATCCCGACTTAATCCCTTCGGCTTTTACTCAGACTTCAAAGCTCAAAATAGCCCAAATTAGCTCCACCACATCAACATTACTCGAAATAAATCCTACAAGGCACAAAACACGCAATAAGTATAAAACACTAGCGATTAAAGCTCAAACACAAGTAAAGTGAAGTGAATTAGAGTGCAATAAGTGACCAAAATACAAGATTATATCCTACCTTCAAGATGGATAAAATTTACAAAGTATGAGATAAGATTAGGTTGTCATTATTCAGATGAATAGTAATGAAGAAAAACTAAAGGACTTAGATTTATACATACAGGATAAGCAGCGAGAGAGTAATCTGGAGTTGGGTAGCAAACCTCGGTAATGATAAACCGAAGTAAGTGTTATGGTATAGTATAACCTACCTAGATGTATTAAAGCTATAAGAATAGATAATCGAGGCTATGAAACAAGATATAGCAATGATCGTAAGTTCGACAAAGTACCGAGAGAAGAACTTCAGTACATATATAGATGCCCCCCAGGGACAACTTTTCATAGTTTTGTATACATTTACAAAATGAGGCCTGGAGATTGGCTAAAAGTTGGAGAAAAATGAGAGAAAAGTCACATAGGTGCACTTGCAAGGTCAGAGTCATACATGCTGCATCATGGAAGGTAGCAACGGTTACGATATTGAAAGGATTTCGACCACAAGTTAAGGTGTGAGAAAGAGGCCTAAAAGGGGGGAATGACATGGCCTTCGAATTTGTTCACATAACAATTGCCTAGATGGAAAGGACAATATTAAAGTATTTGTAAGAGCTATAGGTTATAAGACTGATAAGCACATCAGTCAACATTAGAGGATGAATGTTCCAAAGAGGGGAATGATGTTACACCCCATGTTTTCTTACATAAGAGTACGCCATAAGAAAATTGATGTAACCTCAGAACTGAGATAATTTTTGAAAGTACATAAGGTAAGTTAATCATGTTAGAAAGTTAAAAATCTTTAATATCATGGATAACAAGTACCGATACGGTTGAAATACTTAGAAGCTAAACAAACTGAAGAAAATAAGTTTAATCGAAAGTCGACAAGTTGGGAATATTATAACAAGTACTCTTGGGAGAAGAATATGGTGCTTAACATGATAAGGATGTTATGTTATGAGTTATTTTAGTTGTATGATAGTCGTGTATTATGTTTTGAAGTCCAGCGATTTGTGGAACAAAATTTGGCAAAGATCATCACAAGTTACATTCATAACTGTGCTGAAAATTAGGTCAACTATCGTTGCGATGTTTTCCCAATATACTTGGAATTTGTTACGCCAAGTGCGTCCCAAGGTGATGCATAATGAATATAAGACTTTTTCATCATTATTTAAATGAGTTTAAAGTTATAATATGATAATATATGATGTTTGGACAAAAAATATAATGTTTGGGAACAGATTTATGTTGCGGAAAAACCGACTAAGGATTTCCCTTGTAACAAAAGCTTTTTGAGCAATACATTTCATATGTTATAAGAGGTCTTTTTAGGACGTTATATACCAAATTGAGGTTCTTTGAATGTAGTTACCGATACTGTTAACCGTTCATTCGTACGACATCCAGATAACAAGATATTAGTGTATGAAGAAGGGCCAATGCTAGGGTGCCTATCTAGCACCTCTTTGACTTTTCAAAATTTGATATATATAGGTTTTAAGTTGTTTCTTTCTTCATTTTTTATAGAACGCGACCAGACAACCCCCATAAACCTATCCTTAAGGTATCTACAAGGGTTTCAAAGATGATTAATATCCCGAGTACGAAATCAAAAAGCGATAACATTAGAATGATCCCTATGATGTAAGTATCATTATACTGCCTCTCTTTTTCTTTGTAGTTTATGTTTTGGAAGGTCATTCATAGTTAATAAAATGCCTACTTTCTGTGTTTAAGATTTTAAATATTAAGGAAGGTTGATAAATTTATTTCCTAATAGTTATAACTCACGGGACGGTGATCAGAAGTCGTGAGTTTGATTTATTCCACATTTAGCGGACTGTTATGTAGCCCACTCGTGTTGGCCTCTTGTGCTTCTGGCTTATGGAGTTTTGAAGGATACAGGGAATAGAGAAACTCCACATGTGGTAGGGTCGTGGGCTGGTCACTCGTCGTTGAAGTTTAAGGCAACTTGATAACTTGTTGATTGGGTGTGTCATGGTATATTTGTGGTTTTTGTTATACTAACGGTCCCGAATTACAGTTAGGTTGTTTTCGAGCTGTTGATTGTATTTGTTGTTGTCTCACCTATAGTATGATTGAGGGAGCAGTAAAATCAGGGGTAATGCTGCCCGTTCTTTTCTTATAGATCAAGTTTCCTTCTTTATATAATGAGAGAGTCATTCGTAAATTGACAATAGCTTCACTGTCGTTGTTGTAGCTTAAGGTTAAGTGAGGTGAGTTTAGCATTGTTATTGGACAAATTTCTATAAGGTGATCCATAACACACAACTTTCACAAACGGATCTATTAGAAGTACTAGGGTTGCCTATGTTCTTGACTCCCCATATGTCCTACTACTATATCGTCTAATCATGGGTCTCAAAAAATACATAAGTGATAAAGTTTATTTCATGATATTAACCAAAGGCATATTGACCTTATGACATCCCGGGAGATCTAATTAACTTACTTCTTATGCATTACATTCATTTATACATGTATATTGACGCATGACCAAGTGGAGTTATATACGCATATATTATATGTATATGGGGTATGCGGAAAGGTTATGGCGTTCTATACGCACCACCACCTGATCAGCTGGCATACGTTGATGATTTCACCCATAGAGGTGAGATGATATGATGGGATGCCCTCAGAGGCTTGATGATGTTATGTACACATATACCTATGCATGGGAAGACATTTATATGCATATTCATGACATTACAAATGTTTCATGATTCTCAGAGCTATTCAAACTTACATGTTTAGTTCTTTACTCTAATTTTCTTTCATGTCTTTTATATACTACTTTCCTGCCTTACATACTCGGTGGTTTATTTATACTAACGTCCGTTTTGCCTGGGGATGTTGTGTTCCATGCTCGTAGTTCCTGATAGACTGGTTGATAGTCCTCCTAGTAGGCTATCAGCTCAGCGAAAGGTGTTGGTGCGCTCCCCTTGCTCCGGAGTTACCTATTTTGTCAGTATGTTTTTGACATGTATAGATTGGTATGGTTGACCCCGTCCCAGTCTTTATGACATTTATGTACTCTTAGAGGCTGGTAGACATATGTCATGTAAATGGATGATTGTATGGCCTTTTCGCTCTATGCTTTGAGTGTACAAGTAATCATGTCAGCTTTATAGGCCCATATGTCACATGTATAAGTTTGTATTCCATGTTGGGTCATCCTATGTCAAGTATTCTCTTATGTTTAGTTCTGATTATCTCATGACGGCCTTTTCGACTCATTTACCCATGATAGTATGATAAGAGGGATACGTTATATTTGTACTCTGTTGAGTTAGGCACCGGGTGCTCGTCGCTGCCCTTCAGTTTTGGACGTGTCATTCTCCCTCCAGCCAAGGGGCTAAATATGTCTTCACGTAGAGGAATTGATTGACATACTTCATGCCTACCAATTTTCTATAAAATGCATTCTTATCTGTAATCACCATTTTTGTCAACATACCTGAAGGATTATCATCAGTGTGTATCTTCTTAACCTCAAATAATTTATCTTCCACGGCCATTCGTATCGACTGATACTCTCTATTTATATGTTTGGTCTTAGAAATGGAAAGTGTAGTGCTTGGTTAGACAGATATCACTCTGATTATCACAAAATAAGATTTACTTTGGTTGCTCAAAGCCACGATCGCTAATAAACTCTTTCATCCATAATATTTCTTTGGCACCTTCTATGACAGCAATATATTCAGCTTCTGTGGTGGATAGAGCTATGCGTTTCTGTAGTCTAGATTGCCAAGAAAGAGCTCCCCCAACAAAAGTGATCAAATAGCCGGAAGTGGATCTTGAATTATCAAGATTGCCTCCTAAATCAGAGTATGTGTAACAAACAAGTTCAGGGTTGCCACTGCCAAAGCACATCTTCAAATTTGCAGTACTTTTCAGATACCGTAATATCCATTTTACTGCGTCCAAATGTTCCTTTCAAGGATTAGAAAGGAATCTGCTAACAATACCATTACCTTGGAGCTTGTTTTAATCGTACATGCTCTTTTTCAATTTGTAGACATAGTTTTCTTTTCCCTTAGTTAAAAAACCTTCAGGATGCTCCATATAAATCTGCTCATCTAAATCACCATGAAGAAAAGGAGTCTTTATATCCATCTGCTCAATCTCTAAATCTAGACTCGCGGCTAAGCCAAAACCACACGATGAGAAGACATCTTCACAACTGGGGAAAATTTTTGATCAAAGTCAACTCCCTGCTTCTAGCCAAACCTTTAATAACTAACCTCTTCTTTTACCTAGGTGCAGAGGTATGGTTATCTTGCTTTACTCTGAATATCCATTTTTTTGATAAAGCTCTCTTTTCTTTCAGCATTTTCACTAACTCATATATGCCATTCTCATGGAGTGACTTCATCTCATATACATGGCTTCTATCCACTAAATTTTGTGAGTATCTTGTATGACTTCATCATAACTCTAGGTTCTCCCATGCCAGTCAAAAGTACATACTTATGAGGAGGACAGAGCATGGATTTTTGCTTCTCCCTTGTAGAACTTCTAAGAGAGGTTTTAGGAGCATTCGAATAAGTTACTTGAGCAGGAATTGGTTGTTGATCAACCACAACTTCATCAACTGGAGTATCTATAACATCTACACCATGATGACCATTTTGATCTTGATCACTATCTTCATTATTATCTTGGGTTCCTTCATGTGCAATAGTTGTCGTAGTAATAGAAACTGGATCAATATCAACTAATCTCTCGTTATTCTGAGAATCTGTCTTCTCAGATTTGTCAATATCTTCAATAGTCAGGTCTTCAAAGAATATTGCGTCACAACTTCTAATAAGTGTAACGACCCGGTCGGTCGTTTTGAGAATTTAAGTTCTGTTCGGCGGCATAAGGTCTTGAGCATCTTTATATTTAATTTTATCGACTTGTGTGCATAGTTGAATTCAGTTACCAAATTATTCAGAGTCATAGCAGAAGAAGGATTCAAGTTTTTGAAGCTTAAGCGGTAAGAGTTGACCGGAAATTGACTTTTTTGTAAACGTCTTTGGAATGGGTTTTGGATGATTTCTACAGCTTCGTATGGTGATTTTGGAATTAGGCGTGCGTCCGGATTTGGATTTGGAGATCCATAGGGTGATTTGAAGCATTTCGGCAAAAGTTGAAAAAATTGAAGTTTAGAAAGTGGAAAGGTTTGACCAATAGTTGACTTTGGTGATATCGGGGTCGTAATGTAATTTTGAGATTTGGAACCTCCTTGTTATGTCATTTGGGACTTGCCTACAAAATTTGATGTCATTCCGGGTTGAATAGATAGGTTTCGACACGAGTTTTTGAAGTTGGAGGATTTGAAAGTTCATAAGTTCGATTCATGGTGCGATTTGTATTTTTGGCATTGTTTGATGTGATTTGAGACCCCGAGCGAGTCCGTGTTAGGTTATAGATCCTGTTTGTGTGTTTAGACGAGGTCCCAGGGGCCTCGGGTGTATTCTGGTAGTCCCTTCAAGATGCATGGCGCACGAAGTTTGAGCAACTGCGCCAGTGCACTATGCCAGTGTCGGAGTATGCCGTTAGATTCAGTGATTTGGCCAGACATGCACCTACTCTGGTCGCTACAGTTACAGAGCATGTCTGTAGATTCATTGAGGGACTCAGGCATGATATTCAGTTCAGCATAGCTTGGGAGTTAGAGTTAGATGTTTTGTTTCAGCAAGTGGTAGGGATCGCTCGCCGAGTAGAGGGCTGGTGGGATCATGAAAGATAGGACATGCGGGGCCATGAGAGAGAGGATATAGGTCAAGAGAGAGAGGACAGCGAGGCGAGAGGGCCTCGTAGATCAGAGAGATCTATCGGCCTTTATTTAGGAGGCAGGGTACGACATGGTAGAGATTTTGTGGGTCAGCTAGTTCAGTTTGCACTTCCGGCTTCGCATAGTGTTTCAGGTGCTCATGGGTCTCAATGTACTCGTACTGCACAATTTCCACAGCCACGTTAGCAGAAAGGTTGCTTTGAGTTTGGAGATACCATCCACATGGTGAGACATTGTCCAAAACTCAGTATAGATGTGTCACAGCGGGGTATTCATGCGAATAAAGGGCACCCATGAGGGGGAGGCCCGACCGGTTGATGTGTTTCCTATAGTAGACTTGAGGTCGCTGCGCCATATGATGTCATACAGGTTTGCTTTTGATTTTTTATAGAGGGGCACCATTCGTATTTTTGTTTCGGTTCAGCTTATCTGGACGAGATCCCTTATTTGTTGCTTCACTTATGGGTGAGTTTCAGGATTTGCACTTTGTTTATGTATTTTCCATAGTTGGGAGATTCTATGAGTGGTAGCTCGCGTCTATCATTTGTTTTTATCCATTATTGAGAGTTGTGAGACAGGAAGTGAGTTCATGTTGTCCATTATGGTAGGTTTTGATGTTATTCTTGAGTATTCTTGGATACGATTTGTGATTTTGGTACTCTATCGGGGTAAGAGCTGTAAATGTTGTGATTTTATTGGCAGAAGTGAGTTAGTGGGAGATTTCAATTGGTATGATGTATATTTGACCTATGATTCAGAGTTGAGGGCTCGCGATTTCATGTGATTTGATATGTTTGAGTCGGGCTGCGTGTCGCGGTGGAGAGCCATACCAGAAATATTTACAGGCAGCTATATGAGGCTAATTGCCAGTGCTGGTTTTGTTTACGGGCAGCTATTGTGTTCAAAAATGTTATGGAGGGCCTATGTGTGGTGTGTTATGTTGTGTGGTCATACCTTGTGGGTGTAGGCAAAAGTTGTTGCAGCTGGTTGAGACTGATATAGCGGTACGGATTTAGAATCGGGTCTTATGGAGATGAATGGAAGATGAGACTTTTGACTCTAAGGCTTATCGATGTTGGTAGAAAGGATAGATTACAGTCGATACGGTGTCGTCAGGCTTATGTGGATTGGGGTGACGTGGGGGTCACCCGCGATTGTATGTTGGAGGTGTGGATTTAGTGATTGAAGACTTCGGGACGATTCTTAGCACATTCGAGGACGAACGTTTATTTTTAGAGGGGGAGGATGTAACGACCTGGCCGGTCGTTTTGAGAATTCACGTTCTGTTAGGCATCATAAGGTCTTGAGTGGCTTCATATTATGTGTATCGACTTGCATTCGTGTTTGAATTCAGCTACCGGATGATTCAGAGTCAAATCGAAAGAAGGACTCGAGTTTTGGAAGCTTAAGCGGTAAGAGTTGATCAGAAATTGACTTTTAGTAAATGGCTCTGGAATGGGTTTTTGATGATTTTTACAGCTTCGTATGGTGATTTCGGACTTAGGCGTGAGTCTGAATTTGGATTTGGAGGTCCAGAGGGTGATTTGAAGCATTTCGGCGAAAGTTGGAAAAATTAAAGTTTGGAAAGTGGAAAGGTTTGACCAATAGTTAACTTTAGTGATATCGGGGTCAGAATGCAATTCTGAGAGTTGGAACCGCCCCGTTATGTTATTTAGGACTTGCCTACAAAATTTGACGTCATTCAGGGTTGAATAGATAAGTTTCGGCATGAGAAGTTGGAGGATTTGAAAGTTCGTAAGTTCGATTCTTGGCGCGATTTGTATTTTTGGCATTGTTTGATGTGATTTGAGACCCTGAGCTAGTCCATGTTAGGTTATAGAACTTGTTTGTGTGTTTAGACGGGGTCCCGGGGGCCTTGGATGTGTTTCGGGTGGGCTACATGTCAATTTCCTTCTATTTTGGACTGTTGTTTCTGCCTTTTGGTGTTCTTCTTCACGATCGCAAAGTGACTTTAGCGATCACAAAGTGTTTCTGTTGAACACCTCATATTTCTTCTTCGCGTTCGCATTCATGCTCTCGCGTTGACGAAGGTTTGCATTTTTTCCTTCTTCACGTTCGTGTCTTCCCTTCCGCGTTCGCGTAGTAGAAACCAGGCCCGGAGCGCTGGTGGTCATTACTCTTCGCGTTCGCGTGTCCACCTACATGTTCGTGTCTCCCCCTACGCATTCACGTAGGATCTCGTTCTCTCTTCTTTGCATTCGCAATGGGTTTTTCTTCGAAGCCTCATTTTTCTTCTTCGCGAACGCGACTCTTCTTACGCGTTCACGATGCATAAAGACTTAGGCAGAATATAAGATCTTCAAATCGAGGGTTAGGCTTTTTTGTCATATCTTGACTTGTAGAGTTCGGTTTTGAGCGATTCCTTGTGGGTTTTTTCAAGTAAACTGATTGGGTAAGTGTTCTTCACCTATTATTTAATATATTCCATGATTTTATCTTTATTTTATCATTTAATTTGTGTTTTAAGTTGGGGAAAATGGTGGTTTTTGAAGAAAGTTTTCAAAATGAAAAATCATGATTTGGGGGACGAATTGGTATCAGAATTTGATAATCTTAGTATGTTTGATCTCGTATCGGTATGGGTGTTCGGGTTTGGTGAATTTTGTCGGGTTCCAAGGTGCAGTCCCGGGGGTCGACTTTTGCGTTGATTTCTAGATTTTTATAAAGATTGGGTCTTTATGATCCAATATAATTTCTTATGAGTTTTATTTGTGCTTTGAAGTTAGTTTTGTTAGATCTGAGCCGCCCGGAGGTCATTTCACCTGAGAAGTTTATTTTAGAGTATCAGTTTCTCTTCTTTGAGGTAAGTATCTCACCTAAACTCGTGTGGGCGAACTACCCCTTAGGATTTGAGTCTTCTATGCTAATTGTAGTCCGTGTACGCGAGGTGACGAGTACATGCTCAAACTTATTTGTGGAAATTGGCCTTTTAGGGTTCCTAGGTCCTTGCATTCATTGAATATGCAGTTGTTCTTGTTATGATTATGTTCCTTAATTACTATTTTTACCTCTAATTGCTTGATTATAATCAATTGCTTCACGATCCACTCTTATTGTTTACTTGATTCATATGTGCCTTATTTGAAATTGTTATCCCTTTCATTGCCATGTTATCTTTTCCCTAACTGCTTATCTTTATTTGAATTTGTTGTATCCTTTTCGTAATTGTCCAAACTTAAAAGAAGCTTAGATATCCTATGCCTTAGTTGACTTTCCCTTATTCGGAATTATTTGGCTCGTGTTAGTTTCTTGGGGTTGAACCGTACATTGTGGGACCATTGCTACATGTTATTTCCTTCCCTGTTGAACTGTTCTTATTACGCCTAATATTCTTTATTATAGTTATTCCTTGTAAACTAATTCTACCGTTTCTTGTGATTGAAGGTTCTTGAATTGATTTACTTGCCGTACTTTGTATTATTGTCGTTGTAGTTGTTGTTGTACTTGTAGTGGTGATGCACAAGGTTTCTGTTGTGTGGTTATTGTTATTGTGATGCACGAAGTTTTTGTCGTGCGGTTGTTGTTATGGGGTTGCACGAGGTTACTGTCGTGCTATTGTTACTATTGATATTTGCACATACGGCGTGACAAGGCAGGATATATATATATATATATATATAT
>ML370618.1:0-12280 GCA_005239525.1 Nicotiana knightiana | reverse complement strand
GTGTGGGGGGGGGGGGTGGGTTGTGCATGTGGCGATACAAGGGGAGCACACACTTTACCATTGCACACGTGGTGAGACAAGGTGGACTATGTCAGGGATTGATTTGTGATGACTTGGGATGTCCTGTGGGCCTTCTTGTTGTTGATATTTGTATAGTGGTACACTTACCTGTGCGAGCTTTATCTTGTGAAAGTTGTGAGTAAACATTCTAAGTGATGTCCGTTCCTTTTCTTATGCTTACTAGCTGATTTGAACTATGTTAGGGCCCTTGCACAAGCATACACGTTGTTAAACACTCTTATCGGTTAAGAGGTCTTCTTGATATTGTTGAATATAGTCGAACACCCTTGTTTACTTTCCTTCTATGTGAGAAATGGCTCTATTTGGCACTTGTCGATAGTGCAGTTATGAGGTGTAATGAGGGCACAGGATGCCAAGTGTTAAGGTTCACGTATTGAGACTCGTGAGTTGTGATTAGCTCGAGGTTCGGTACCTCGTGGAGTTTATTGACTAAAACCTGATGTGAAAGCGGTCGTTGTTGTTGAGTTATTACTTGTCCTTTCCTTATCTATGATTTTTGTATTTATGTTGTGTTTCCGTTCATCTTTATGTGTCAATATTATAGTATTTCGCTGATACTTGTTATTTTGTTTTCTTATTTCAATTACCTTATTGTTTCCTATTTCATGTAGTCTTATTCTAGATATCATACTCTATTGTTCTTATGCTTATCCTTGTTCAGATTATTTAGTCCAGTAGGTGTCATGATTGTTCCTCGTCACTACTTCACTAAGGTTAGTCTTGATACTTGTTGGGTACCGTTGTGGTGTACTCATACTACTCTTCTGCACATTTTTGTGCAGATCCAGGTATTTCGAAGTCCGTTGATCATTAGCTAGTTGTGCGGATTGCTGCTGCAGAGACTCACGGTAAACCTGCTGCTGTATTCGTAGGCTTCGGAGTCACCTTCTGATCTATATTCACACTGTTTACTTTATTTCAAACAGTTGTATTTAGAAAATATAGTAAAACTCTGTAGATCTTATGACTTGTACTACCGGTTTCGGGAATTATAAATTTGTATAGAGGATTTCATTTCAAAAATTATTAGATGTTACTTTATTATTGTTGTTATTCAGAAGATGTTTGGCTTATCTAGTCCCTAAAACTAGGTGCCATTATGATATCCAACAGAGGAGACATTGGGTCGTGACAATAAATTTATTATCAATTTGATGACTCGATAGGTCATTTTTAGTTTTAGCCTTCATTCTTGTGTTCCAAGACCTCGATTAGATCTGTTCTGAGTGTTCAATTTGCATGCATATTCTGTGTCTTTTTTGGAAAATTTTTATGTGAAAAATGTAAGAAAACGTCAATTTTTGTCCGTAAAATGACTTGACATGAATACGCTCAACATTTTGTGTAAACAGATCCAAATCGATGTTTTAACGGTCCCAGTAGGTCCATATCGTGATTTACGAATTGGGCGTATGTCCGTAATCGAATTCGGAAGTCCCTAACTTATTTTGACTTATTCTGCTGAAAACTAGCATTTTTGAAAGTTAAAGAATTACTAAGTTTAATAGTAAGTTGACTTCTTAGGTAACGGGTTCACATTCTATGTTAAAACTTGGAATAGTTTCGTATTTATTTATGAAACTTTTCTGCAAAATTTGGTTCAATTCGGCTTTAATTTGACATGATTCTGACACTTAAATGTAATTATGGTGTTCTTGAGTTTCACTTTGAAAGTTCATTCGTTTTGAAGGTTGATTTGTAGATTTAGATTTTTTTTTAGTGATTTGATTACGGGAGCAAGTTTATTTGATGTTATTACACTTGTGCGCATGTTTGGTTTGGAGCCCGAGGGGCTCGGGTGAATGCGAGCCTCACTTTTGCGAAGAATCCTTCTTATTTACGAGCATGGGCTGGCTAGGGTGGACTCGCATTTGCAAGAAACATTTTTGCATTTGCGGACTAGCAGTGATCACAATTGCGATCGAAGAGCCGCATTTGCGACTCAGCAGTTCTCAAACAGACTTCGCATTTGCGAAGCAAAAGTGACAAATTGGGAAGGTTGGGAGTTTGCAATTGTGAACTAAATGTCGCAATCGCGACTTTTGTGACTCGAGATAGGGTTCACATTTGCGACCCCTTTCTCGCATTTGCGATGTTCGCAATTGCGAACAAGACATTGAAATTGCGACATCCGCAACTGGGTAAAAGAGGAAAAAATTAGATTTAGCTCATTTCTCACAAACTCTCAATCCACTCTAGATACGATTTTTCCAAGAGATTTTCTTCTTAAATTCATTGATATTATTGGTTTGGAGGCTTGTTCGAAAGGCAAGACCGTGGTTGAGCTTTGAGTTGATTGCGGAGTGAGGCAAGTGTTGGGTCTAACCTTAATTTGAGGAAATTAAGGACCCTTAAACTTCTCGTTATGTGAATTATATTAAGAAACAACGTATATGCGAGGTGATGAGTGCATATGCGCCATTATATAACTTGTTTCAATGTTTTTGTTTCTTCATTGTATATCTTTTTACATGCCTTAATTACTACATGCTTTTTTGACTTCCATGCCATAGTGTTGCTTGCCATTTAATATTCCTTGTATTAAATTGTCTATTCCTTCCATAATTCCATGCTTATTTACTACTTATCTCTATTTGCTTCCCTTATATATATAAATTGTCTTATGCCTTGTTTGTCTTATAGTTCCATATTATTTGTTGCCTTCAATAATGTAGTTTCACTTATATGAATTTTCATAAGAGTAGATATCGTTGAGTTGGTAAAGTTGAGACATCCGAGTTGTTCAAGACTCTTTGGTTATCATGTTATTCTCCATTGCTTGTACATTTGTTCTCTAGGTGTAGAATTTCTTATAAATCTTGTTGTTGAATTACTATTGTTAATTGAAATTGTTTGGGGAGCGGGTTACACGCCACAATGTTAATTTAAAGGTAATGAATTGAAATGGCAAAATAAGGATGGATTATGATGTTAGCAGATGACTATATGGTGGAATCAAGTCGCGTGCCGCAACAAATTGTTTAAAGTTGATATTGTGGGATCGGGTTGAATGCTGCAACATATTATTAAAAGTTATATTTGTTTGTGACTTATGGACTGGCCTCGGTAATTGAGATGAGTTATATGACTCATCATTTTGGACTCTCTGTTAGTTTGTTTTGAGTTCATTGATATGAATTACATGCTTTACTTCTATTCATGTCTCTTTCTATTATTATTATTATTATTATTATTGCATAAATGTCAATATAAGTGACTCGCCTTAGCCTGGTCACTACTTCGTTGAGGTTAGGCGTACTTACAGAGTACATGGGGTCGATTATACTCATACTACACTCTGCATTTCTTATGCAGATATTGGAGTTGGTCCCAGCGGCATTTAGTAGACTTTCTCAGATTCAGCTATTTAGCAGAGACTTGAGGTATTGCTGCACGACGTACCTAGCCTTGAAGTCCCCTTCGACTTCCTTTAGCTATTTTTTTATTCAGACAATTATATTTATTTCAAACCATTACATGTAGTATCTTAGACACTCATGTATTGATGACACTAGTTCCAGGTTTTGTATATGGATTTCGTCATATATTAGTTTATTCACCTTGTTTCAGACTATTCAATTTCTTTATTGTCTTTTAATTTGAAATTGTTAAAAATGGTTAATAGCTATATAATGTTGGCTTGCCTAGAAAGTGAAATGTTAGGCGCCATCACGGTCCTGAGGGAGGGAATTCTAGGTCGTGACAATCAACAAAATCATAAAAATGATATCGAAACTCACCTTGACCATAACCAATAAAGATGCACTACTTAGTCTTGACATCAGTTTCGATCTATCACCTTTAGGAACATGCACACAAGCTTTACACCCAAAAACTCTTAGGTGATCAAAAGAGACATCTTCGACAAACCAAACTCTATCACGGACATCACCATCCAAGGCAACAAGAGGAAAAAAATTGATAACATAAGCAATAGTATTAAGTGCTTCCGCCCAGAATGTATTTGGAAGTTTAGCCTCTGAAAGCAAGCATCTAACTCTTTCATTAGAGTTCTATTCATACTCTCTACCAAACCATTCAATTGAGGCGTCTTTTTCGGAGTTGTCCGTTGAAAAATTCATTGTTCTTTGCAATAGATATCAAAGGGATCACAATGTTCACCACCATTGTCAGTGTGAAATGCATTTTAAATTCTTCCCTATCAGCCTTTCAACTATGGCATAAAATTCCTTAAACACGCCAAGTGCTTGATATTTGGATTTCAAAGGATACACCCAAAGCTTGCGAGAATGATCATCAATGAAGGTCATAAAGTAAAGTGCACCACCATTTGACTTTACTTTAAAAGGACCACGCAAACAAGAGTATACTAGCCCCAAGAATCTGTGCTTTCTTGATTCATGATATCTATGAAAAGAAACCCTTTTCTGTTAGCCAACTAAACTATGTATACACCTTATTAGCTTTGCTTATTTTACTCCAGGAAGTAAATTTTTCTTAGCCAAACACGTAATCCCTCTCTCACTCGTATGACTCAGTCTTTTGTGCCACAATTATGATAAAGTGTCACTTTCCATAAGATTTATGGAGTCATTAAGAATATAGACTTGTGTCACATATAAATGAGAATACTTGACTCCTCGAGCCATTACTGATGAGCCCTTGGTGAGCTTCCATTGGCCATTAAAGAGGGTATTATGGTGACCTTCATCATTTATTCTTCATGTGGAGATCAAATTGAAAGGAAATTCTTGAGCATGTTCGACATTCTAAAGAACTAATATTGAACTATTATTAGTTTTCAAACAAACTGTGCCAACACCAACACCTCAACTTAACTGGCATTGCCCGTCTTTAACACTCCAGAATCAACATGAGTATAAGATGAGAAAAAGTCCTTTCTTGGTGTGACATGTGAGGTAGGTCCAGAATCTATTATCCAGCTCATCTCATGGGATATCAAATTGATGACGTTTTCATCATAAGCAAAAAGAAGTTCATCTTGAATAGCTGCAACATAGTTCTTGTTATTTTTAACTTTCTTTCCTTCTCTAGTGTCTTGCTTCAATTTGTGGAAGAACCTATTGATATGTCGGTTTTTGCTACAGTGGTTGTACATACTATTATGATATTTGTACCTTGACTTACTTCTACTTTGACCTCTATTTCTCGAACCTCTTGTTCTATCTCTCCCTCGGTCTTCTGTAACAAAGATATCTGCTTGTGAGGACGAACCTTGATATTTTGTCATTACTTTCTCGTTCAACACACCACTCTGGGTATATTCCATGGTCACCTTACCAGCAGGAGCTGAATTTGTCAAAGAAAAATAAAGACTTTCCCAAGAGTCTGGCAAAGTATTAAGAAGCCAAAGTACTTGTATCTCATCATCAAAATTAACTCCCACTCCATACAGCTGATCAAGGACATACTGAAAATTACTTATATGATCTAGGATATGATTGCCTTCCTTGTATTTGAAGGTCATCAATTGCTTTAGTAGGAACAACTTGTTGTTCCCAAATTTTTATGCATAAAGAGTCTCTAGCTTTTCCCACAATGATCTCACATATGTCTCATTCATAATATGGTTGCGAACATTATCTTCAACCAATTATCATATATTTCTACATACTTGCTGGTGCTCGAAATCCCAGTCTTCATCAGATTCAGTCTCAAGTTTTAAAGGTGCAAAAAGGGGTAGATGAATCTTCTTCATGAACAACAAGTCTTTCATCTTGCTTCTCCAAATATTATAATTGCTCCCATTTAAATATACCATTTTGCTCAAATCCGCCTCCATTCCATAAAAAATCTAGATAAATAATCAAGACTCTGATACCACTATTATGTTGAGGAAGGGGGAAACCCGAATATAAAGAAGATAAAGAACAACAAATTTTAACGTGGAAAACCCTTAAAATTGTAGGTAAAAACCAGGGGATCACAAAGATCTAAAAAGCTCCACTATAACAATAAGATGGTTACAAAGGTCTCCAAATTGACTACACAACACGTGTCAAACACGGGGCAACAATAGCAATAACAAATCAAGGTAAGAATGAGGAGAAGTCACAAAAAACAGAGTTGTTGTTCGGGATTCGAAATCAGATGGGGCTCCAAATTCGATCTTCACCGTTCAAATCAAAGACCAAGATGTTAGGAATACTCAGTAAAAATTTCAGTCCTATCCAACGGTTAGAGAATCGGAAGACGTGATTGACATTGGCTGGTCAGAATAAAATTTGCAACAAAACAAACACTTTCTTCTCCCTTATGTCTTGATGACAACTCTCTCAAACCCCATCTTATGTGCTAAAGTCTTTCAAAAACTTGTACCAATGAGCATAGTATAATTTTTCAAGGTTGCTCTATTTATAAATGAAGAGTGATGTTTTCTCTTAAAGCCAAAATCAATTCTAAATAGAAATAAAACCCGAATCTAATACCGAATAAGAATGAAAACAAAAGAGAATAAAATTATGTCATTGGCCTTTGGTTGGACAATGTGGGCATGGGGCCACCAATTTTTTTGTGAGAAAGAAAAATAGATAAGCATAACTTGGATTATATACTCCAATGTTAAATGTAAATAACACCAAAAAAAAAAAGTTACATTCACGTGTAAGATAAATTTAAGGGGAGTTTTTTGCATTTCCTAATTTGTCAATAGGGCGGCGGCCTGACTCTGACATTAAAAACTCACAATATTGTAGTAGTATTCAGTATCGCTATACATTTACTCCAATAATTATAAAAGGAAAAGGCAATCTATCGATATGCTATTACTCCAATAATTATTAGGAAATGAGGCCCCCAAAACGTTGACCTTACTGGCGTATCCCTTCAGTCTACCCTGCATAAAAGTAGCAAGTAGATAGACACATCTCAAACACCAAGTCATGGAGAATTCCTGGGTAGTTTTCGCCTTGACAGGCCTTCTTACATTAGCTCTTCTCTCAAAGTTTCTCCATAGTTCTCGTCGTAAACAAAATCATCCACCAGGTCCAAAACCATGGCCTATTGTTGGCAATATACATCTTCTTGGTTCTACCCCTCACAGATCCCTTCACGAACTTGCAAAAAGATACGGAGATTTAATGCTACTAAAGTTCGGTTGGCGCAATGTCCTTATTGCATCCTCCCCAGAAATGGCAAGAGAATTCTTGAAAACAAATGATGCCATTTGGGCTTCTCGCCCTGAGCTTGCTGCTGGTAAATATACTGCTTATAATTATTGCGACATGACATGGGCACCTTATGGACCTTTTTGGAGACAAGCAAGGAGGATCTATCTCAACGAGATTTTCAATCCTAAACGTTTGGATTCATTCGAGTACATTCGCATAGAGGAAAGGCATAATTTGATTTCACGTCTTTTGGATCTCTCAGGGAAGCCAATCCTTCTTAGAGACCATTTAACTCGTTACACTCTTACAAGTATAGGTAGAACTGTATTGAGTCGGAAATATTTTAGCGAGTCACCTAGTCAAAGTTCAATGATAACTTTGAAAAAATTGCAGGATATGCTTGATAAGTGGTTTTTGCTTAATGGTGTCATCAATATTGGGGACTGGATACCTTGGCTTGCTTTCTTGGATTTGCAGGGTTATGTCAAGCAAATGAAGGAGTTGCATAGGAACTTCGACAAATTTCATAATTTTGTGCTAGATGATCACAAGGCTAGTAGGGGAGAGAAGAATTTTGTGCCAAGAGACATGGTGGATGTTTTGCTGCAGCAAGCTGAGGATCCTAATCTTGAGGTCAAACTCACCGATGATTGTGTCAAGGGTCTAATGCAGGTACTGCTCTTTTTTTCTCAAATCGTGCTTTATTAAATGACATATTCAACTACATGTAAGTTTAAACTTCTTATTTATTATTAATTACAGGATTTTATAACCACAAAAATTTTAATTAGATGTTTAAGACCATAAGTGAAAAATCTTTCGTTCATTCTTAAATTTTATGTCCAATCAAATATCTCTGGGGTGGCGGGTTAATTATGTTATATATAATAGTTATAAGAAAATACAAAAAGGACGGTTATTCGGTGATTACCTCCTGATTGAAATGGACAGACAATCCAATTACGATCAGCCATCTAAATTAAAATGATTTATGTTCAAATGGCTTTTAGCTACTCCTATTGGCTCTAATCTTTTTGTAAAAGTCAGCTTAACACCCATTTAATTAGATCAACTTGTATAGAAAAAATGCTTAAATGAATGATACTGACTGTACATTGCAATGATGTACATCTTGAATAGTTCATGTTGTCTCATGAGAATATCGATTTTGGACTATTTATCCCTGTTCGTCCCTTCATGAGCAGTTTGCAGCGTATCCCAGATTTATGCTGCATTCGTTAGCTGAGATTCGGCTGTAATCATCTTGACGAATCTTGCAGATTAAAATCTTTTTAGCTTTGGTATTTTTCTCAATAGCTTTCTTGTCCTCTTCATTGTATTCCTTCCTAGTCTTAGGAGTAGTTACTTCTCTTTTGTTATTCTTGTTCATGGTAATAGCGGGTCCATCCAAAATTACATCATTTAAATCTAAATCTTCATCCATCAAGAAGTTTTGTATCCTTTATTTTCACCATCCATAATACTTCCGTTAAACAATGGTAATCTTGTGGTTGATTGCCCTTATTAAATGCCTGGCAGTGCTGCCGTCTTGGATTGTTTTAAGGTGTTATCCTTACGTTCTGGTATTAATTATTAATTTAAGAAGCACCTAGATACAAGACGGGGAAGGTGAACTGTGTCTTTCTCGATTTTTGCCTATTGAAGAACCATATTTTTGAATTTGTATATTCTAAAATCAATAGAAAGTACAATGCAAAAATTAGTGAACACAAGTAGCTTTACAGGAAAACCTCTTTGATCTGGGGAGTAAAACTCATGACCTACCTATATAAAATTTTCCTTAAGCTTCACTAAAAAACAAGAGCAATTATAAAGTTACAACTCAATAGAGAAAGAGGCTATAAGCTCTAGTACCTTAACCTCTACAATCAATTACCATGAACTCTATTCATAGAAAGCAACTCAAAATCTCCAAAATTATTTGCCTAAGACAATACTTCCCAAAAGCAAAATAGGTTATAATTAAAGAACAATAAATCAAGACTCACCAACTAAAGAACTAGTCAACTTCATTATCAGACCAGATTCTTTAGTTGTGTGACTTGAATCCTTAAAAGCACATTCTTGGTATAATTGATATTTTTCAAGATCGATTTGTATTGTTTGTACGAAAATAACATTACCCTCAATAGCTGCAATGTGAAAATTTATATTGGCATGAAGTTGGGCCGAATACTTCTCCAAATTTTGCACCAAAGCCTAGAATAAATTGGTTGAGGCAAACATTCCCAATAAGACTTGGTTTCTGTAAATATCTCCAACTACGCACACCTTTTAATTTTATGCAAGCATATCAATTAATGAATCTCTGACCACGTATTCGTCCAGCTGGTACAATACTTGTAGCTCACAAATTAAATCCTCCAAAGAATTCTTCTTGCATTAGTAATCGGTTTGCAACTCCTTATCCACGTGCATCTAGAGACCCGGTGATTTAATACCTGCTTGACAAGTCATCAACCCTATTTATTAGATTAATAAATATCTTCAAGGGATCTAGTATGCCAATCATTTTTTTTTGTTAATTATCAAAACTAATATAAGCTCAGCTCACAAAAAAAAAAAAAAAATCAATTTTGTCCCTCTTAATTCTAAGGAAATTGGAAACAATGTTCTTCGTTCACCCATATGTGACTCTGATACGATATATAGGCTTTATTAAATCTCGCATCAAATCTTGTACTTAGAGTACTCCATTTAAAAATATTTTGGCTTTCTTTGATGTTTTGGTTTATAAATTGATGATAGGACTTATTGGCTGGTGGCACAGACACCTCAGCAACAACAGTTGAATGGGCTTTTTATGAAATTCTTAGACAACCAAAGATTATGAAGAAAGCACAACAAGAGCTAGACCTTGTCATTTCACAAGACAGATGGGTTCAAGAAAAAGATTACACTCAACTACCTTACATTGAGTCAATCATCAAGGAAACATTAAGGCTTCATCCAGTAAGCACCATGCTTCCACCGCGCATTTCCTTGGAGGATTGTCACGTAGCAGGCTATGACATACCTAAAGGTACAATTTTAATGGTGAACACTTGGAGTATTGGAAGAAATTCACAGCATTGGGAGTCACCAGAAGAATTCATTCCGGAGAGGTTTGAAGGGAAGAATATAGATGTCACAGGACAACATTTTGCGCTCTTGCCATTTGGTGCGGGCCGAAGAAAGTGCCCGGGATACAGTCTTGGGATTCGTATAATTAGAGCAACTTTAGCTAACTTGTTGCAGGGATTCAACTGGAGATTGCCTGATGGTATGAGGCCAGAAGATATTAGGATGGATGAGATTTATGGGCTTACTACACACCCCAAAGTTGCACTCCCTGTGATGATGGAGCCTCGACTTCCCAACCATCTTTATAAATAGTAGATAATTAAAGTCATTAAACACATCTCGTTATATGCGTAATCTAATATTTATAGGGGTCAAAATTCTTGTTTTCTATCATGGATGTTCAGTGCGAGGTTGGGAAACTCATGTTTTTAGCGTGTAAAAACATTTTAAATTTATAAATTGGTATTCATGATTTTAAATGTCAAAACGCCACCAGAAAGATTTAAATTGCAAATGAATTTACTGATACAAGTACGAACATCGGAAAACTTTAAATCATAGAAAGATAGAGGTTTTGATTGAACGACAAGAACTTAAACTCAAGTATTGAAACTCAAATCAGCGTTCGACTCTCTAACAAAAACCCCACTTGGACATAGAAGAAGAAGAATAGGAAGGAGAGAACTCAAACAAGACATTTTACCCTTTTGAATACGTCCATACCTTGGTTTAATGTAGAATAAAAAGATAAATCTCCAAAGTTTTCTACTGTTCGCAACTTTAATTTCTAGAAAAAGAAAAGGGTAATTTTCCCAAGCCTCCTTAGACCCAAATATGCAAAAGCTCTTGTATGTTCCTTGGATTGCTTTAATAGGCTACACCCCTGTGGCAGTGAAAGCCAGGCCTATAGGGTGGGTGTTGGGCAGTTCGAATTGGATATGGGAATTTTGATTTGCGGATTGAAGAATTGTCAACCCAAATCCAATCAAAATAAGTTCAGATTGCATTGGATTTTTTAATTTCGATTTCAGATTAATAAGTTTGGATATTATGGATTTCGATTTTTAGTATATAAGTTGAGATGTTTCTACTTCTTACAAAATTGAATATCCAAATGAATTTTCATGTTAAATTTCCTGAAAAGTTTCCCATTATTGCTGCAATCATCCAAATAATGTATTCAAGTAATGAAATTATTATTTAAAAAAATAACATAAACATTAATACAGCTGATAAGAAGTAGCCATAGTAAAATCATGTCCAAATAGAAAGTATTCTGACCGTAACTTAGTACTTAATATTGAATATATGAGATAATATATAATAGGTAGGATATTGAACTTATTACTATTGGCATATGGATAATGTACTAAATATAAATGTTTACCTTGAAAATAGTATTAACAATTATACTTGATTTTGTGGTTCTAAAAATATGTGGTTTATCTTAATACTAGTTATTAGATAGGAAGTGCTAAGTGTGAGTTTGAAAAGTAAGATATGCAAACCGATGTTATCACAGAGCTGGGCCTCGAGCTGGCTGGAACGGGGGATCTCGAGGTCTAGCTAGGGTAGTTAATAATGAGCAATCGATGAAGAAAAATGATGTTGGGGCCTCGGGGATAGCCTTTTACGGCTAATAATGAGCAATAAATGAAGAACAATAAATGAATACAATAAGTAAAGAGCAATAAATCTATAGAGCAATTGTTGAGCACTTTTAAGCAAGAAAAGCAGAGAATGTTCTATTGTTATTCAATGATCATCCCCCTTTACAAAATGACAACGGTACCCTTGATGCGAGACTAAATTGCATAGTTTAACATGTGATATACCTTACATTTTATGCGCTTTAATGATAAAAATACACTTGTTATGTGCTTAATGGAGTTTATTTCATGTGTAGGTGAAGTGTAGATGGAAACGGAGCTAAAAAGATGCAAATACGTCGAAAGATACGTGAAAGGAGACACCCGGGTGATAGCCGGGCGACAGAGCCAAACACACTGACCCTGCCTGGCGTT
>ML370617.1:0-54938 GCA_005239525.1 Nicotiana knightiana | reverse complement strand
TATTCATCACATAGCAAATCTTATAAAGTGTATAATAAAAGAAATATGTGTGTAGAAGAAAGTATACACGTTGTCTTTGATGAAACTAACATTCGTGCTGAGAGACAGGAACCTGAAGATGAGGAGCTTGGAATGGTGAGAAGCAGTGATCACATTGAAGCAAACATGGAAGGTGGAACAGGTGATGGACCAGGTTCAACTACCCAAGCATCATGATATGGGGAATTCAACATATGCAACCTGGCCCTGATCCTGCTTCACAGCAACAAGACATCATGGAATTGTCTAGGAATGAACAACTGGTACTTAAACCACACAGGTAACAAAGTTCTCACCCTCTTGAGAACATCATAACAGATTTGGNTGTTACAAGGAATAAGGCAAGATTAGTTGTTCAAGGGTATAGTCAAGAAGAAGGAATTGACTATGATGAGACCTTTTCCCCTGTGGCAAGACTGGAGGCAATCAGACTTCTTATAGCATTTGCTGCACACATGGAACTCACTCTTCATCAGATGGATGTTAAAAGTGTCTTTCTCAATGGCTATCTGAAGGAAGATGTATTTGTCAAGAAGCCTCCAGGTTTTGAAAGCAAGGAGTCACCTGACCATGTATACAAACTCGACAAGGCTCTACATGGTCTCAAACAAGCACCAAGAGCATGGTACGAATGATTATCAAAATTCCTGATAGAACATGGGTACAAACGAGGCAAAATTGATAGTACCTTGTTCTTAAGGGAAAATGGTAAGGATCTCATGGTTGTGCAAATATATGTTGATGACATTATATTTGGGCGACTTCTGAAAAATTAAGCAAAACCCAAATGGAACAATGATCCACCAACAAAAGTATGTGAAAGAATTGCTCAAGAAGTTTAAAATGGAAGAATCAAAAGAAATAGACACTCCCATAGCCACATCTACAAAATTGGATATGGATGAACCTGGTTCATCTGTTGATCAAAAGCTATACAGATGGATGATTGGGTCTCTATTATATCTCACTGCCAGCAGACCTAATATTGTGTTCCGCGTGGGATTGTGTGCTAGGTTTCAGGAAAATCCAAAGGAGTCCTACCTCATTGCAATAGAGAGAATTTTGAGATATTTGAAAGGCACCACTGATTTGTGCCTTTGGTATCCTAAAGTTAGTAATTTCGACCTTGTAGGATATGCTGATGCTGATTATGCAGGATTCCTGGTTGACAGGAAAAGTACTTCAGGTATGGCTCACTTTCTGGGTTCATGCCTTGTGTCTTGGGCTACCAAGAAACAAAATTCAGTAGCCTTGTCTACTGCTGAGGCTGAATATGTGGCTGCAGCCTCATGCTGTGCCCAGTTGTTATGGATCAAGCAACAACTCATGGACTTTGGTATTGATGTGGGACACATTCCTATTTTTTGTGATAACACTAGTGCTATTAGTATGACGAAAAACCCGGTTCATCATAAAAGGACTAAGCACATAGATGTTAGGCACCATTTCCTAAGGGATAGCTATGAAAAAGGAATGATCTCAATCGAATTTTGTGCTACTGATCATCAAATTGCCGATATATTCACTAAAACACTTAGTAGGGAACATTTTGAGAGAAACAAGTTGGAATTAGGGATGATTAAGATCACCTGATTGAGAACAAAAAAATATATATAAATGAAAAAAAAATATTTTTGGCTAGAAATTTTTTAATTAGATACTTAATCAGATTAATAACTGCTCAGCATCATGTCTTTATTGCCATACTCTTGTGCCATGTATTAATATGATTCCCTTGATACTAATAATGTTTATCTATCTTTGTAAATTGAGGCAATTCAAAGATTTCTAATAGGATGAACTTGGTTCATCCATGCTGATTGATCTGACTGACAAGGTACGTACTCTTCTCCATATATTAATTCAATTACAATCATACATGAGCAGGATTATTTCCATAATTGGTTCAAACACAAATACTTCGTAATCACCCAAATTGAACTAGTTTCAAGAAGTCACATCAGTACTCAATTAGCCTAGAAGTAGGGAAGTCTTAACCGTCAAATCAATGACACTCCTACAACTATTAGACTTCCACTTGAATAAATTTTCTACCTGTTGCATAATTAATAAGTTATATCTTATAAAAGTTCATCATTACTCCTCTCTTCATAAAGCTACCCTCAAACCAAGTTCAACTCATACTACATAACCCAAAACTGTTAACACGCCTTTTCTTCCTAACAATACATAATAATGTCTTCACCACCACCAGCTTCTTCTTCTAATTCATCACCTAATCGTGATTACGATGGAGGAAATTCTAAATCTGTCTCCAATTCTCCATCCGTTTACAGTTCTGAATCACCAGAAATTTCATCAACCCCTGAAAATACACCCATTCCTGAACCCACTCCAAACCCTACTCCTGCCCCCAAGAATCGTCGTGTCAAAGTTCTTGCCCAAAAATCTGTTGCTTCTGGGGCTAGGGAAAAATTCTTGGAGGATCTTATTAAAGCAGACAAAGGTACTAAGTCATATTCGTCCAGTGGATCCTTTAAATCAGCCAATGAGGAAGACGCACCTGGTTCAACCAGTTCTGAAAAAGGTAATCTTGAAATTTATTCTGAATTTACTTCTGTTGATAAAAGATTCGTGTTGGTTGGGTCTGTTATTGATGTTGAAGTACTTAGAAGGCAGAGGGGTGGTAGAAAAGAAAGAATTATTGAGAGAGAGGTAAAAGAAGTTGTGAGGGGATATGGGGAGGATGGTACCACGCTGGTTATCTGTGGTCCCATTCTTGAAACTGTTGGAGAAAGCGTCACATATTTAGGGGGAAGCATAGTTGAGGAAGATGCAGCAGGTCTTGCAAGTCTAAAGAAAGGAACAGATGAACCTGGTTTATCTGGGGAAGAAACATTGGCTGAAAGGGTGAAGAAACTAGGGGAGTCCTATAACCTCAAGAAAAGAAGGAGTCAGAAGCCCAAGAAGGAAACTCATCCAGTTCCTTCAAAGAAAAGAAATATTTCTGAAGTTGCTGATGTTCCTGCTCCAAAAGTAAGAGCTACTCGTAGCACTGTGAGAGATGAAGAAGAGAAATTAGAAAAAGGCTCTGAAAGAGAGCAAGAAGAAGAAGGCAGCAAAAAGAAAAGCAAAAGTTGGAGAGCCTGTTGAGGCTATTGAGATTGAAGAGACGACATTGGACATGGTCCAACAGGAGGAGCAACCTGCTCCAGGTGTGGCTGAGACACCAAGACCCACAAAGGCTAAGGCTTCTTCAAAGAAGTCAGCTAGAATGTCTGTCACACCAACAAGATCTGTTAAGAGGACCAGGGCCAAGCCAAAGAAAGTGAAAATTGTTGAGAAAGAGGATGATGATGCAGAATGGAGTAGAGAGGAGAAGAAGGAAATAAGAGAGGTGACTGACAGAGTTACCATGTTTGGAAAAAGACAATACTGAAGGGTAAGCTGGTGAAGGATCTAGAAGAGCCTGGAATGCAATATCTGCTGGAAACTCTGGAGGTGCAGGGCTGGACGGACCTGGTCCTTTGCATGGAAGGCAGGCTGGCAAGGGATGAGTTGGTAGAATTCATGGGAAATGCCATTGTCAAGGAAGGAAGTGTCACCTCCATGGTCAAAGGAATTGAAGTTTCCTTTGATGCTAAAGAAATGGGTATTATTCTGAACATACCAGCTGAGGGCTATGAGGACTACACAAGGTAAAGATGGCCTTGTCTAGATGGGATGGCCTCATCAATAAACATCACCAGATTCTTCAGTGATAGTGAGAAGGAGATTGAACCCAGGCCGGTTTACAAGAGTGAAATGAAGCCAGAGCACAAGCTACTCTTCGAGTTCGTCATCAAGTTCCTACTGCCTAGACAAGAAAGAATGCACATTGCAAATTATATGGATCTTACCTTGATGGAATGCTTGTAAAGGGTAAAGCAAATAAATTGGCCGGATTTCATCATCCAACTCTTTAACAGAGTTGTGAATGGAACCAAAGCACACGCAATTCCATATGGCTTCATTCTGACAGCAGTGCTTGCACGTTTTGGGGTTACAGTAAAGAAGGCTGAGATGTATACTGCCAAAGATTATTTTGGGAAGGAAACTTTGTTGACATGTGACTACAATGTCAATGTTCCTGTGGATGAACCTGGTTCATCTAGAAAACAGCCAGTCAACAGCAAAGTTAGAACTCTGGTGCAGGAAAACGAGATTAAGGATATAGAGATCCTTCGTTTGAAGTCTCGTGTGATTGAGGTTGAAGCTGAGCAGGATGCTCTTAGGGTTGAATTAGAAAAGGAGAAATAAAAGAACGAGGGTGTTCTTTAGAAGATGCTTTCTCTCCTACAATCCAAGACCACAACCTCCTCTGCACCTTCCCATCCTTAGGTTTTCCAGATCTTCCAAAACCCCTCTTTAGACCAGTTGATCAGTTTCAGTTATTTTTACTCTGTTTTTTGCTCATGGTTGGTTTGTTTTTGTTTTTCTGTATGGGATTGATAATCGTTACTAATCAATGAATTTTGCTTCTAGTTATTGACTTGTCTCAATTTCTTAGTTAGATAACATTATTGTCTTCTTGTGTTGATTAATCATGCTTTGCACCTACAGTTGCCTCAATGGACATGAGTAATAATTAAGAAATCTGGTAAGAGTATCATTTTGCAAACTTTTCAATGATGCCAAAAGGGGGAAGATATATGTGCTGAACTTTTTCAAATTTTTTTCCAAAGTGATATTTATAACCTAATGAACCTAGATTCTCTATGATTAATGCTTAAAACCATACAAAGTGTTTGAAGTGTATACAGGATGAAGCACAAAGTTTGTCATCATCAAAAAGGGAGAATTTGTTGACCCATGTCACTGCATAGTTTTAAAGATTGACAAATGGCTGACCAGTTGAACCAGGTCCATCAGAGCACATATCTTGAATTGAATAGCTGGCACATGAACCGTATATACATAGGAGATATTTGTGAATGTGAAATATCAATGAACCAAGAGGTTGTCTCCTAATGCGAAAAGGTTGCAAACTGATGAGAAGATTGAAGTCGAATTCAGCAAGGAAAGTANTACTGGAATTCCACACGCACAAAAGCTGAAGTGAATCAAAAGTCTGAAAGCAAAGTTCCCAGAGTCAATTTGCTAGCAGAGTCATTGTGCGATTAAAAGTCTACAGATCAACTAGAAGAACCAGTTCCATCTGATTAATTATTGAGTCTAGTTGATTGTAGTAGGAGTTTTAATATTGTATCTTTCAGCTTTCATTGAAGCAATTGTAATAGGTACGCATTGTTCAAGTTAGAGTTAACTTGAGGCGTGTAGAAATTAGCTAGGGTCTAGTTACTACAAAGGGATTAGGGTTAGTCCTAGGATTACAAAAGAGTTTATTTTGTAAGTCCGTTTGGCTCAGAGTATTTAGTGAAGAGTTTGAGCAAATCCCACTGAGGAGTAGGTCGTGGTTTTTTTCACCTTTTGAGCCAGGTGTTTTCCACGTAAATATATTTGTGTTTTTACTTTACTGCTTTCAATATTCCACGACAGTAGAAGTAAGTACGTCAAGAATAACCATGTTCTTCTATTGAGACAACACTCGAAAATTGGGTACCACACAAAGTAACTTATCTTCTTGTGTGGTATTGACGTCTAACACATCAAAGACTTATAAATGCGTCTGCATCACTTGAATCATTTGTTTATTTAACAGATTTAATAGCTTGTGAAACTCTTATGGCATTCTCAATTGATATTCCAGCCTTCATTTTCTTCAACTGCGTCGCTAAAATGTCTCCGAAAATATTGCCGGGTGGGTGTCGCATCCTTAAAAAATAGTGTATTTTTGGAGGATTCGGCACGGGTGCGACATCATTCTGGAGAGTCTGCACAACATAGCTTGGGGATGGCTTACCTAAGATTAATAAGACACTTTCACTAGCGATACAACCTCTTTGCATGTAGGAAACTTAAAGTAAATGACAATAAATATGATGCCACTGAATAATGCCAAATTTGCAGCAGATTCATTCATGTCAAAGCTATATAATCTCTATATAGGATATGGACTAATGAATATGTTTCTATGAAAGTCTAAAGCCAAAGGAACATGAAGCTATCACAAGAGTTATTTTTGTGCTTAATAACAATGTCTTATGATGAAGCAAAGTGCTCTATAGAAGAAATATTTGTAAACCAACTCTTTACGGTACATTCATAGGGATCTGTTTGGATCACTCAAAAATTGTCATTTCAGTATATCTCAGTCACATTAAGCCAAAATCTATAGCTTGAGATCTCGCATTCACGAGTGACAGGTAGAGCTTAGATGTAACGACCCGACCGGTCGTTTTGAGATCTAACGCATCGTTCAGAAGTTTGAGGCTGTGAGCAGCTTCGTTTCAGGTATTATGACTCGTAGGCATGATCGAAATTGAGTTTCAGGAAGTTCGAAGTCAATTTGGAAAGAAAATTCTCATTTCGGGAGCCTTAAGTTGGAAGGATTGACTACGATTTGATTTTTGAGTAAACGAACTCAGAATCAGGATTCGAAAGTTCCAGCAGGTTCGTATGATGATTTTGAACTTGGGCGTATGTTCGGATCGGGTTTTGGATGACCCGGGAGCATTTCAGCGCAAATTGTAGAAGTTAGCATTTTAGAAGAAATTTCATAAGTCTGGGTTGGAGTACATTTCGGTGTTATTGATGTCTGTTTGAGATTCTGGGATTAGCTCCGTATGGTGATTCTAGAGTTGGGAGCGCGATCGGAAGTGAATTCGGAGGTTCGTAGGTCATTTTGAAGTCATTGACTAAAGATAGAAATTTGAAGGTTTTTGAGAAGTTTGACCAAGAGTTTGACTTTTTGATATCGAGGTCGGATTCCAATTCCGAAAGTTGGAGCAGGTCCATAATGTTGAATATGACTTGTGTGCAAAATTTGAGGTCAATCGGGCGTGATTTGATAGGTTTATCGAATGTAGAAGTTTCAAGTTCTCATTAAGCTTGAATTGGGGTGCGATTCATGATTTCGACGTTGTTTGATGTGATTTGAGGCCTCGAGCGAGTTCGTATCATGTTTTGGGACATGGTTGTATAATTGGTTAAGGTCCCGAAGGCCTCGGTGGATTTCGGAAGGTTAACGGAATGATTTTCGAACAAAAAAGAAAAAGAAAAAACTGCAGAAATTTCTACTGCATTTTTGGACAGCAACTGGTGCATCGGGGAGCTGATTTTGGAGGCTAATATATCAAAATATATAAGGAATATGAAAATTTGCAAAACATAAAAGTTGTATCCCTTGAGTTCTAGTTTCCAGAAATTTAAACCATTCATGATTTGGACATTTGATCAGAATGTTATGATCGATTGAAGATGGTTGGTGAAGCAGTTTCGACAGAATTTACTAATGCATGGAACTGACTTTGGAAGCTAATATCTCGAAATATATAAAGAGGTATATGGTGTACAACCTATCAAATGAAAGATTTTCGAGTGTAGTTTTTAAATCTTCAAACCGTTTGTCATTTGGATATTTCGAAAAGGAGTTATGAGCGTTTTAATAGAAGGTGTACAGTAGGGGAAAATTATAATAGGATGTACAACCTGCACAACGCAGGGTACAACTCGATGAAGATTGGGCAGATTGTTTTAAAACGAGTTTTGTCCCATTTCTTTCATTTCTTTCATTTGGCTTGGACGATTTTGGAGAGCTCAAGGAGGGATTTTCACCAAGCAACACTATATAAGTGATTTCTTTCTATTTTTGAGTTAAATATGTGATTAAAGATCAAATTAACAGTGTTTAATTAGGGAAAACCATTGGAAAAGGGGGAAACTAGGGCTTGAGTAGAGACCTTCTAGGGGTGATTTGAGGGGTCATTTGGACTCCGATTTCAGCGTTCTTTATATGTAAGGAATCGTGAGATGATGAGGATCATTTTGGTATAAATTTTTTTGAGTTATGAGACGTGGGCTCGGGGGTCGGGTTTTGGCTAATTTCGGGTTTTGTGCATAAAGTTGATATTTTTCGATTGGGCTTCATTCCCCTAGCATATTTTGATGTAAAAATCTAAACTTGATAGATTTGGAGCATTTGGAAGTTGATTCGAGGGGCAAACGTGTTGCGGAGTAGCTTTTCGGGCTAGTTTGAGGTAAGTAATGTCTTTAAATCCTGTCCGGAGGGTATGAAACCCTGGACTTTACATCCTTTCACGGTTTTGGAGTGACGCACACACTGGATGACGAGCGTGGGGCGTGCACGAATTGGAAATTCGGAAATTTGTTCCTTTTTAGGCAACTATTGAGTTGTGAAACCACTTTCCAAGCATATGTTTTATAGTATTACTATGTTTGTATATATTTGGGTTGTAAGCCACATTTGGGGCCTAGTGCCGATCTGTCTTAACCCCTTGGGGCCTATTTTCCTGATATTCCCCACTTAGAAATTATGATTTTTCACTCAGTCTTTCCTGATAAATTGTTTTGACACTTAGAGTTTATTTATATTATTTCTTGAAAGGAAATACTATTTTGGGTCAAGAACCCCGTTTATTTATGACCCAAGTGGCATGTTGAGAGTGTCTGACTGAGTAAGGCCGAGGGCCAATATTGTGAGGATATTGATGATATGAGACAGGCCGAGAGCCTGAGTGATTGATGTCATGATTTGGCTTGTTTGTAGCGCTTGGGTTGTAGGAGCCCCTCCGGAGTCTGTACACTCCCAGTGAGCGCAGGTACCTACTGAGTGCGAGTGCCGAGTGCTGAGTGATGAGTGATTGGGAGGCATGAGTGACTGTGAGGTGGTGGGTGACTGCTACTTAGTGATGGTGAGGAGCTGAGTGATTGATTTACGATTGATGATTTGGCCCGAGGGGTGGATTTATAGTGATATTTTGTTGAGTTTTGATTATGATTCATTTTATCTTTTATACTGATATTTTGGGAATTTTACTGTGAAATACTGGAAATTATACTTGCTCAAAGGATTATTTTTACGGAAATTGGTTTTCAACTTATGTATTAAACGTATACAGTATTAATACTCTGTATCTTACTATATGTGGATTGGTGTTCTGTGCTGTGTGTTTTCTTATCTTCAGACTTGATTTATTTTCATTACTACTGAGTTGGTGTACTCATCATTACTCCCTGCACCTCTGTGTGCAGATCCAGGTACTGGTTCTGAGCAGTAGCCATCTGAGATCGTTCATCGTCAACTTTGGGATTTCGAGGTAGCTGTCCAGCGTCCACAACTTCTCCATTTCCCTTCCTTCATTAGTATTTAGTATTTTTTTCTGAGACGGTGTATTATGCCATTAGTAGTGTTAGTATTATTCTTAGATGCTCGTGATCGAATGACTCTAGTTCTAGGAATAGTTTAGACTATTAGATTATATCATGCTTGGTTAAAGACTTAGAATATTTTATGCTTATTATTATGATTTTTGAGAAATTATATTAAAATAAATGTGTAGTTACGTGATAGTGGCTAGCCTAGTTCCACGATAGGCGCCATCACGACTTGTTATGATTTGGGGTCGTGACATTAGAGCTCCTCAAGTTGTTGCACGGTTGAAACAATTCAAGTTGATAGAATGTACGAGTCCATCAAACTCTATAATGACCTGGTCTTATAATAGTTTCCACAGAACTATTTGATGCAACAATAAGTAAATGACACAAGCGATTTTACGTGGAAAAATCCCTGCTCAAGGGGATCAAAAACCACGACCTACACTGGTTGGATTTCAACTTCACTACTGAGCAATATTTAGATTACAACCTATTGCAACCTAGGAATTGAACTCTTAATCCCTCACTAACTTGTAATAAACCTATTACAAGCCACTTTGCAATACACCTATTACAAAGACTTCAACTCATGACTAACTCTATTCACGACACAAACACTAATGGTTTATGGTTTTCAGAGGTTCCTAATTAAAGATTCTAAATAAGAAAAGTAGGAATTACAATGAAGAACAAATACAAAGATACAACTCAACTAAGGACATACAAGAGACTTGTTGTAGGAACTGGTCTGTAGTAGTGTTGTACTTTGTTCTTGATGCACTTGTGACTTCAATGCTTGATTATCACATCTAGAGTGCTTGAATTGATTCACAAGTGTTCAAGTGATGTTTTGTTGTAATGCTTCTTGTTAATACACTTTGGATGACATCACTTGAATGATGTAATTACTTGGTTGGTACAAGGTCCTTCCCAATGGGAAGTGACTGCTGCACTATTTCTGCACTGTAGTGTGTACAATGCAGACAGTCACTTTCCAACTGTAGAGAGTTGACTTCGTACAGTTGTTAAGGTAACCCAAAGGGATCAAGTCCCTGAGTTGATTCTTTATCGTCTGAAGTCATAAAACTCACATTAGCTTGAGTCCGTTGATTGATATATATACCAAGTGCACATCAGGTTCTTTGACAGTAAGTTTGTTATATCGTCAAAACATAAATCTAAGAGACTGTAAACCCATCAATTTCCCCCTTTTTGATGATGACAAACTTAAAAATTGACAACCATATGCATAGCAAAATAAACCAGATAAAGTAATAGGAACTTCATAAGTTCCCCCTGACTTTATGCTTCCCCCTTACTCAGACCCCCCTGCTTCAATTTATCTTCCTCCTTTTGGCATTATTAAAAATACACAAGCAATCAATCAGCATAAAGAAGTCTAGCCTAGCTAACCCATGCCACATGTGTGCACACAACATGATAGAAAAGAGAAGCAGAAGAACAAAAGCATTTACAACAAAAAAAGAGTCTTTTTTAATTTTTATAAAACATAAGCATTTGCCATTACAACAAAGGAAAATTTGGACTTTTGAAAGGGGGAGAAGTACAGGTGAAATCCATCCATATCACAAGAAAAACAAAAACAACTACCACAAAGTCATCAAAACAAAAGAGAAAAACTTGAAACTGGTCACTGATTACTTGGAGAATTTCCTAGGGGACACTAGAGGGAAGAAGTCTTGGAGGTAGCAGCAAGAGTGTAAGAACGAGGTCAATTCGAACATTTGCAGACATTTGCTCTACGAGCAGTTTCTCCCTCAGGTTCTCAACGTGTTGCCTGAGATCAACATTTTCTTTGGTCAGATGCGCAACCTCTTCACTTGATGAACTACAAAATCCTGGTGCCGCTATAGCCTGACTTAGCTGAGTCTCGAGAATGGCATTCCTTGCCTTCAACTTACTGATCTCCTCTGTAGCACTGTTCTGGGCATTGATAAGTTGTGAGATCATCGAAGTGCTTCTCATTCCTCCAACTTTTTCAACACATTCACATTCCTCTAGAGTAATTTTTGAGAAGGTCTGTTTCCTGGTCCCCATCTTGGGTTGTCCTAAGGGAATATCAAAGAATTTGAAGACACGCGTGATAAGAAAGCCATAAGGAAGTCCATGGTTCCCATCTTTGAATGCTGCCACTTTCTACATATGTTCAATCATAATGGCAGGCAGATCAACAGAGCAGAACTCATCCAGTGCTTCCATTAAGTACAAATCAGACTTGGATGTGATAGACCTCCTCTCAGCCCGAGCGAGCAGAACCTTGTTAACCAACTCAAATAACAGTTGATACACAGGAATCAGAGCCTTCTTGTGTACCCGTTCCCCCTGTTGGATAGATTTTTCCTTCACTATGGCGCGTTTAAAATTAGAACCACAAGCACCTCGCACAGATGACAAAACTTCAGATGGAACCTTGAGAATGTCTCCCAACACGGCAGCATCCATAACAATATCCACCCCATTCACTAAAGCACATATATGGTTGTCTTCAACAGTGAAAAGGTCAGCATAGAAACTTTGGACCTCATCCTCATACACCTTGGGCACATCCACTTTAAGCAAATGTCCCCATTGCTGAAATTTGACCATCTCAAGAACTTGCCTCATACCAGCCATGTCAAAAATCTCGGTCAAAAGTGCGACCCCACAGTACCTTCTGGTACCTCAACCTTTCCTTGCCAAGCACACTTCCAATTTTCACTTTTTTCATAGAACCGGGTTCCTCTACAGTCTTCTATTTTCTTTTACCAAACTTCGCCATGGACTTACCATTTCCACTTGATTTCACTGGAATATCATCATCAGAGACTAATTTTTCATCCACAACTTGCTTCAATTTGATATCACCTTTCACACACTTTTCACTGGGTGTCTCAACAGTGTCTTTTGAGGCACTCTTAATGGATTGTTTCTTTTTATGAGATTTCTTAACTAGGGAACTTGGTTCCTCTTGAGCTTTCGCATCCACTTCTACTAACGAAATATTCTTGTCACAAACAATCTCTACATCCCTCACCAGTCTCTTTTTCTTTTTCTTGTTACTCATTTTGCTTTTCTTCAAGGCAGACTCAAGAGCCTCCTTATTTTTCAACCTTGTGGTAGGTCGCTTAGGAGGGGGCTCAGGAGTGACCACGGGCTTCCTTACTTTAAAACGTGCATTGAGAACTACATCATCCTGTTCATCCTCATCACTAGATCTCACAACAGGAGGTATTGACTCCAAAGGCTCAACATCAAAATGAGGAGAAGGAGACGGGTTGAAGCTAACCTGGGAAGATGATTCCTAACCTGGTTCCTCAGGAGAGGGATCAGATTCATCAACAGGGGTCCCAGTAGCTTCTTCCGGTGCAAATGGTTCGAAGAGCACCATTATTCCTTCTTCCTCGATGGGCTGAGTCCCTTCTCCCTGAGACCCAGGCATGGTAGAAATTTTCTCACTCACTATTCCTTCAACAAAAATGGCCATCATGTTTTCTATGGCCTCTCTCTCATGAGATTCCATGGGTGCAACATCATCTAAGACATGAACGCTTGTAGACCGACTAACATCTTCATCAGAACCTTTTCTACCTCTGAAGCCCCGTTTTTTCTTCATCTTTGTTCTGTTCTTTGAGAATCTCAGGCGACAGAGAAGAGACACTATCGATTTTGGGGATTTCTGAGTTATCAACACTTAAGGAGAAAGTATGGTCTGAGGGAGTGGTGGGAGAGATAAAGGGGGAAAGGGAATTAGGTTTAGGTGTATTGGTGTCAACAGAGGTGGAAGAAGGGACGTTTTGTGGTGTTTCTGCAGTAACAAAGGATTCAAGGGTTTTCTCTTCACTGGTGGGTAGGGTTGTTTGCTCTTCAGCCATGGTAGATGATTAAGTTGAAGATTCTGAAAGGGATGAAAGAGAAAGGGATGATTCACTCAAGGTTTGGAAGTGAAAGGGTTTTAATGAGGGAAAATACAATTATGAGGGAAGAGAAACGGGTTCTGAAATGGCGGTAGGTTTGTGGGAAGGTGAAACGTTGCAGAGGGAAGTGAAAGGATTTGAATGAAAAGACATGATATACAGGGTCTGAAAAGGAGGATGACGTGGCATTTAATTTTGTTTCTTCTGAGATATGCATGAGAAAAACAAAAGACATTGTCTCTTCAGCTTCTACAATCATCATGCGTGTCTACCTGCAACGGTAAAGAAGTGAGTTAAACTTGGCCAGAAAACGCTTTAGCTAATTTTTACCTGAATGCAACTTTCATAGTCATATGGAAAGAATCAGGTTCCCAATTAGGCTTTATTAGCCCAGTGTCATCATGTTTCTTTCAAAATGTTCTCTGCTCAGTGCTTTAGTGAAGATGTCTGCAATTTGGTCTTCTGTACTACAGAACTTCATGCAGATAAGCCCTTTCTCCATATTGTCTCTAAGAAATGATGTCTCACATCAATGCGTTTAATTCTTTTGTGTTGCACCGGGTTCTTGACCATGTTGAATGCACTGGTGTTGTCATACAGAAGAGGCATACAATTAGTGTATACTCCAAAATCCTGCAATTGTTGTTTGATCCATAGAAGCTGAGCACAACAGGAAGCTGCAGCAACATATTCTGCTTCAACTGTGGAAAGAGCTACTGTATTTTTCTTCCCGGTGCCCTATGAAATCAGATATGATCCTAAGAAGTGAGCCATTCCAGATGTGCTTTTCATGTCCACAAGATAACCTGCATAATAAGCATCAGCATACCCAACAAGATTAAAGTTTTCACAGAACCATGTCCTGTGTTCCCTTAAGATATCTCAGAATCCTTTTGGCAGCCTTTAAATGGGATTCCTTGGGATTTGACTGAAACCTTGCACATAGTCCCACACTGAATACAATATCTGGCCTGCTGGCAGTGAGATAGAGGAGAGATCCAATAATTCCTCCATAAATTATTTTATTTACAAGAGAGCCAGATTCATCCAGGTCCAGTCGAGTGGAAGTGGCAGTAGGAGTATCAATCACTTTTGATGCTTCCATATCGAACCTCTTCAGAAGCTCCTTGATGTATTTCTGCTGACTGATACAAGTTCCCTTCGTGGACTGCTTCACTTGAATACCCAAGAAAAAGTTCAACTCCCCCATCATGCTCATCTCAAACTCACTTCCCATGAGTTTTTCAAACTCCTCACAAAGTGAGTCAGCTGTTGCCTCGAAATTGATATCATCAACATATACCTGAACGATGAGAAGGTTCCTTCCTCGTTTCTTAAGAAATAGAGTGTTGTCAATTTTTCCTCTTGCAAAACCATTTTCTAAGGGAAACTTTGACAACCTTTCATACCAAGCACGAGGATCATGCTTCAAACCATACAGTGCATTGCCCAATTTGAACACGTATTCAAGATGTTCATGACATTCAAAACCTGGAGGTTGCTTTACATAGACTTATTCTTTGAGAAAACCATTTAGAAATGCACTTTTGACATCCATTTGGAACAGAGTGAATTTCATATATGATGCAAAGGCAATGAGGATTCTGATGGCTTCCATACGAGCAACTGGAGCAAAAGTCTCATCATAATCAATTCCTTCCTCCCGATTAACATTTGTAAACCAAGGCTTGCCTTGTACTTTGTAGTGTTTCCATGCTTATCAAGCTTGTTCCTGAACACCCACCTGGTCCCTCTGCTGGTTCGATCTGAGGATCTAGGTTCCAGATGCCATACTTTGTTCCTTTCAAATTGATGCAACTCTTCTTGCATAGCTGTGATCTACTCTGCATCCTTCAAGGCTTCCTTAATATTTTTGGATTCTATTAGGGAGAGGAAGGCTGAGAAGGCAAGTGAATATCTGGATTTTGATCTGGTTTGGACTCCTAAGTCAAGAGGGGTGATTGTATTATCAAGAGGATGGGAGATTTTGTGTTTCCAGTTGGGCACTTGAATATCATTAGTGGAGGAGCTGGGTAATCTAGACTAGTTCCGTTGCATTCTTCTTTCTGCTATCTGTGGAGTACTTTGAACTACATCAACCACTCTTTCTTCAGCTTCAGTGGTTGTAATTGTAGTACCTGGTTCCTCTTGAGTTGGAGAGCAAGAGATTGCATTTTTTTCACCTGTCTTCTTCACTTGACTCATCATATATGTCTTTCCATTTGCCATATCAATAGTCTTTCCTGGAACTAGCAATGGATTCCATCTTGATCATCCCTTTTTCTCTTCTCACAAGATGAATGGGACTCGTCAAAGATTACATGAACACTTTTCTCCACACACTGAGTCTTTTTATTATAAAACTTGTAAGCTTTGCTTTGAGAAGAATACCCTAGAAAGATTCTTTCATCACTCTTAGCATCAAATTTTCCAAGCCGATCCTTTCCATTGTTGAGAACATAACACTTACACCCAAACGTTCTTAAGTGAGTCAACTTGGGCTTCCTTCCATTTAGCAGCTCATAGGGGGTTTTGTTCAAGAATGACATGATCATGATCCTGTTCACCAAGTAGCAGGCAATATTTATGGCTTCTGCCCAGAAGCTTTTGTTTATCCCACTATCAATAAACATTGTTCTAGCCATATCTTCAAGGGTTATGTTTTTCTTTTCTACAACTCCGTTTTGCTGTGGAGTTCTTGGAGCTGAGAAGTTATGAGTGATGCCATTTTCACTGCAGAATTTATCAAACCTGGCATTGTTCTGTTCCATGATCGGATCTAATACAAGCCACTTTTGATTCCATCTTCACTTGAATCTTCTTCACAAAGGCTAAAAATACTTCGAACGTCTCATCCTTTGTTTTGAGAAACAACGTCCAAGTGAATCTTGCGTAGTCATCCACTATCATAAAAATGTATATTTTTCCTCCCTTACTTGGCACTCTCATGGGACCACATAAATCCATATGAAGGAGATCAAATGGCTTTGATGTGCTGACATCCTTCTTTGGATTGAAGGAGGATTTCACATGCTTTCCTATAGCACATGCATCACAGACTATGTGCTCTTTGAACTTTGAATTTGGTAAGCCACGAACTAGGTCCTTCTGCATCAACTTATTTATAAGAAAGAAGCTTGCATGTCCCAGCCTTCTGTGCCATAGCTCAACATCATCATCAACTGCTTTCAGGCAGCTCAGATCACCACTTTGTAAGGACTCAAAATCAACAATATAGATATTCTTGTATCTTTTGGCCACAAGTACCATTTCACCAGTTACCAGATGAGTAACTGTGCATATCTTTGACAAGAACTCCACCTTGTTCCCTTTATCACATATTTGAGAGACACTCAGGAGAGTGTACTTCAGACCATTGACATAGTACACGTTCTCAATTGAGTGAGAGAGAGATACTTTCCAATTTTTCCAACACCAAGAATGTACCCCTTTTTCCTATTTCCAAAGGATACACTCCCTCCTTGCAGGGCTTTTAGTGAAAGGAAGTCCACGGTATTCCCAGTCATGTGCTTTGAACATCCACTATCCATGAACCATTATTGACTGCTTCCTTTCACTATTCCCTGCACAAGAAGATCAAGGGTTAAATTTAGGAACCCAAACAAGTTTGGGTACCTTGTAATGAGAAAAAGGGTGAATAATTGATCTTCTAGTCCATACAGGTAACATGCGCTTTTTATGAGCGGCACCTGGCCCTTTTTCAGCAAAAGCTTTGTTTTTCTGAAAAGACTGAGCCCTGACTTTGCAATTTTCTTTAAAATGGTCATTGTTTCCATAGTGGGTACACATCCAGTTATCAGGTACAGTAACATACTTGCTGTGAGGGTTATAAGGAGTTCTTTCCTTTTGGAACCCTATTCCCTGCCTATTTCCACTATTGTTAACGTATATGGCAGTAACAGCATCAGAGGATCAGGTCTACTTTAGGTATTTCTCAAGATCATTTTTTGCTCTTTCCAGTTTTGCTTGAAGTTGTCTATTTTTCTCAAGTTCAGCACATAAACTAGTTTTTACAGCATTCAACTCATTTTCAAGCTTAAGATGTGCTTCACTTGAAACTTCCTTTCCTTTCTCAGAGTTTCCAGGCCTACATTCTGCCTTGAGTTCCTCTATTGTTTCCTTCAAGTCCACAATCACTACTAGGAGATCATCTCTTTCTAATTCTAGTATGTCAACTTTCTTCACTAGGTCATTCTTTTCTTTACTGATATTTTCAATGGTTTCTTTTAGGTCAACTGCTACTACCATCAAATCGTCTCTTTCATGTTCTACACTAGCAATTTTCTCAATTAGAACCTCGTTTCATTTTTCAGGTTCTCTATGGTTTCCTTCAGGTCAACTACACAAACTACCAAGTCATCTCTAGTTTTCTCAGCATCTCCTAGCTCTATGGTCAAGGTATCCTTATCACTCACAAGACTATGATATGCATCAATCAATACATTTGCTAATGACATGAATTTTTTAGGAGAGTAGGATTTTAGATTTCTCTGAACATCCCTAAAATTTAGCTCATCATTGTCATCATCTTCATCATTGTCCGACTGAGCCATCAAAGCAAATATTGAATCATATTCATTTTCTTCACTTTCAATTGCCATCATATAACTATCACCTGCATAATTTTCTTCTTCAGACTCACGGGAGGAGTCTCCCCATGCTGCAAGAGCTTACTTCACAACATTGCCAGCTGCGTTTTTCCTTTTGAAGCGTTTGTCAGGAACCGGGTTCCTCTTGGCTGCTTTATCAGAGTTATGCTTGAAATGTTCTTGCTGCAGGAAACGGAAGTCCTTGATGAAATGCCCTGGCTTTCCACACTTATGACAGAGGTCATAATTCTTTGGTTTGTTGGAACTACCTCTCTTTCGTATGCCTCCATTCCTTCTAACCATTTTCTGAAACTGTCTGGTTAAGTAAGCCATGTCACTATCCTCCTCACTAGAGTCATTGATTTCAACTTTGAGTACCATGTTCTTTTCCTTCTTTGGTTCTCTTCTTTCACTGTCTTTCTTCTCTTTCTTCTTCATTTCATAGGTTTTCAGATTCTCAATTAGCTCATCTATGGTCAGCACCTGCAAATCCTTTGCTTCAGTAATGGCATTCACTTTACTCTCCCAGGAGCTGGGCAAAACGCTAAGAATTTTCCTCACGAGCTTGTTCCTTGGGATGATTTCACCAAGCGAGTGTAACAGATTTATGATGGAAGTGAATCGTGTGTGCATATCTTGAATAGATTCATCATCCTTCATTCTAAAAAGCTCATACTAAGTGGTGAGCATGTCAATCTTTGACTGCTTTACTTTAGTGGTTCCTTTATGTGTTGTTTGTAAAGCTTCCCATATCTCATTGGCGGATTGGTAGGTTGATTTCTTGTTGTATTCATTAGGTCCTATGCCACACACCAAAATCTTCTTGGCGCGAAAGTTTTTCTCCACTGCTTTCATGTCTTCATCATTGTATTCTTTCCTATTTTTTGGCACTGTCATAGTAGGGTCTCCAACCTTATTTTTTGGGACATATGGACCATCACAAACACATCCTACAACTTGGGAATCTTCTGCCATTATAAAGTCCTGCATTCTAGTTTTCCACCAGCCATAGTATTGACTGTTGAATCTTTGGGGCCTGTACGTTGATTGTCCTTCCTTAAAGTTCGGTGGAACAACCATAGTGAGGATCCTCTCTAGGTGTTAACCTTTTAGAAAGAACCTGCTCTGATAACAATTGATAGAAAATATGAGTCCACCAAACTGTATAGTGACCTGGTCCTATAACAGTTTTCACAGAACTAGCTAATGCAACCGTAAGTAAATGACACAAGGGATTTTATGTGGAAAAATCCCTGCTCAAGGGGATCAAAAACTACGACCTACACTGGTAGGATTTCAACTTCACTACTGAGCAATCTTTAGATTACAACCTATTTCAACATAGGAATTAAACTCTTAATCCCTCACTAACTTGTAGTACATCTATTACAAGCCACTTTGCAATACACCTATTACAAAGACTTCAACTCATGACTAACTATAGTCACGACACAAACACTAAGGGTTTATGGTTTCCAGAGGTTCCTAATTAAAGATTCTAAATAATCAAAGTAGGAATTACAATGAAGAACAAATACAAATATACAACTCAACTAAGGACATACAAGAGAGTTGTTGTAGGAACTGGTCCGTAGTAGTGTTGTACTTTGTTCTTGATACACTTGCGACTTCGCTGCTTGATTATCAGATCTGGAGTGCTTGAATTGATTCACAAGTGTTCAAGTGATGTTTTGTTGTAATGCTTCTTGTTAATACACTTTGGATGACATCACTTGAATGATGTAATTACTTGGTTGGTACAAGGTCCTTCCCAATGGGAAGTGACCGCTGCACTATTTCTACACTGTAGCGTGTACAGTGCATGCAGTCACTTTCCAGCTGTAGAGAGTTGAATTCATATAGTTTTCAAGGTAACCCAAAGGGATCAGGTCCCTGAGTTGATTCTTTTTCGTTTGAAGTCATAAAGCTCACATTAGCTTGAGTCTGTTGATTGAGATATATACCAAGTGCGCATCAGGTTCTTTATCTGGTTCTTTGACAGTAAGTTTGTTATATCATCAAAACATAAAACTAAGAGACTATAAACCCATCACAGGTTCTTTAAGACTAGAAATTAAACTTCCCACAGGTTTTCCTAATCTGGAATTTTGGGCATTTATTTCAGACTTGTATGATACTTCTATTTTACTTGTGCTGAACCCAATTACCGGTTATGTGAGACTATCATCAGATGAAGAGAAAAAGAGAATATGGATCTTGATATCATCTAGCAAAATTTGTTGTGGATTTGGATCTCGCTGGTGTCTTCTTTCACGTGTAGATTTCTTGTTGTTCCAGTTACGGAGGGAGTACTATAATCTATGACAATAACAAGAAGGGTATGATTAGGGTGAGAGCATTAAAATATGGAAAGCTCAATGTAACACCCCAGACTTTAGATAGAGTCCCACATCGGCAAAAACATAAGAGGGATGATGGGTATATAAGTTAACAAGCCTTAAACCCTAGTGACACATTTTAAACCCGTGAGGGCTTAGGCCTAGAGCGGACAATATCACTAGCGGGCTGGGCTGTTACAAATGGTATCAAAGCCACTCTTGTGTCAGCCTTTCCGATGGTGGGTCAGAGTTCAACTGAGTTTAGGTAAATCCCGGTTAGGCGGGGCAAACCTCAATGCTGAGTCTAGGCATATCCCATGCAGTGGGGCAAACCTCAGCAAGGACGCTGAGTCCATAAGAGGGGGTGTATGTAACACCCCAGTCTTTAGACAGAGTCCCACATCGGAAAAACATAAGAGGGATGTTGGGTATGTAAGTTAACAAGCCTTATACCCTAGTGACGCATTTTAAACCCATGAGGGCCTAGGCCCAGAGTGGGCAATATCACTAGCGGGCTAGGCTGTTACAGATATGTAACACCCCAGACTTTAGACAGAGTCCCACATTGGCAAAACATAAGAGGGATGCTGGATATATGAGTTAACAAGCCTTAGACCCTAGTGACGCATTTTAAACCCGTGAGGGCCTAGGCCCAGAGTGGGCAATATCACTAGCGGGCTAGGCTGTTACAGATATGTAACACCCCAGACTTTAGACAGAGTCCCACATTGGCAAAACATAAGAGGGATGCTGGATATATGAGTTAACAAGCCTTAGACCCTAGTGACGCATTTTAAACCCGTGAGGGCCTAGGCCCAGAGCGGACAATATCACTAGCGGGCTGGGCTGTTACAGATGGTATCAGAGCCTCAGGTTTATGGAGTCCTAGGGGTCTATGAAGCTGTGTTAGTAGAGTCTTATTTATGGTTATGAAGCGTGCCATACTTATAAACATGAGGCTACAAACATTTAGGAAAAGTCTCATTTTTTTCGTACTTTAGATCGTACAGTAAAGCCTACCTCTAAGAAATTATCTAATGTCTTTGTTTCTCCAAAACTCACAGAAATGGCTCGTACTCGCAAATCTGACATCGACACTTAGGATGTTGCTCAAGAAACTATTGCTACTATTGTGGCTCAAGGTAGAACTAAGAAGGTTTCAACTCAGAATAAGGGGTAGGGCATGATGATCCAATACCTCAGGATCTAGTACCGCCCCCAACAGCAACTCCAGCTCAGAGAATTATATCTCCAGAGGTGGGTCAGATGTTTAATGTTGTCAACAGTGCTATGGAGATGTTTAAATCCTCCATGGCCAACCAGAACGAGAGAAGAGATGAGATTGCACCTCAATCAAATAGACAGAACAATTATGAGTCCTCAAGACTGAATGAATTTTTGAAGTTGAGTCCTCCATTGTTCCATGGTTCTATAGCTGATGAAGATCCAATGTTGTGGCTGGAGGGTGTCAAGAAAGCCCTCCGAGTGATGAAGACATTTGATGATGAAGTTGTGGAGCTGGCTGCTTACCAGCTTAGAGATGTGGCTAGCGCTTGGTTTAAGTTGTGGGAAAAGGAAAGAGATGAAGATGATGGTCCGCCTACTTGGGAAGAACTTGAAGAGGCCTTCATGGCTAACTTTATCCCGGAAGAGGATAGCGAAGCTAAGGCTACATAGTTCGAACAACTCAAGAAAGGGAATAAAAGTGTGCAAGAGTACTACGTGGAATTCATAAGGTTAGTTAAGCATGCTCCTACATGGTTAAGACAGAAAAAACAAAGATTCACAGGTTTGTTGGCAGTTTGGCTTACCACATTAAGGATACGACATCAGCTGTAGCGATAGGAATGACAGGCTTCTCATTTGTTGTGGGATTCTCCAAGCACTTAGAAAAAGACAGACAACAAAAGAGAGAAGAAAAAGAGCATAACAAGAAAGCCCGGACAGCGGGCAGGTTTAATGGTACATCCAACGGAGGTGGAAGGGGTTCCTCTGATAAGGAGTCATTAGCACCAACTCAGTCAAGTCATCAGTCAGGTGGTGGGTCTTCCTTCAAACGTACTCAAAGTTATGGAAACTAGTCTTGCCAGAATCAGAATTTTAGGACATCATCCTCACATAGCCAGAGTCATGCTGAGCAATATTCACACCAACAAGGTCTTTTTGGAACATGTAAGAGGCAACATTCAAGTCAGTGCAAGATTGGGTTTCATGGTTGCTATCATTGCGGAGACATTGGTCATATAAAGGCCAACTGCCCAAAGTTGCAGCGTAATTTCAGTGGTGGATCAACTCGTCCTTCTAGTTCCTCAGCTACTGCAGCTACACCACCTCAGGCTCGTGGTTCTCATAATCAGACCGAGCATGGAGCAGGCAGAGGTGCAGATCGAGCACTTGAGTGTCAGAGTGCAGATGCATCTGCAGAAGTTATTACAGGTATAATTCTAGTCTGCCCACATAACGCTTACGCCATAATGGATCTAGGTTCAATGTTTTCATATATGACTCCATATATTTCAATTAACCTCGGGCTAGAACTGGAACAACTTAGTGAGCCATTCCTAGTATCTACTACAGTTGGCGAGTCAGTGAAAGTCACAAGAGTCTATAGAGATTGTATAGTTTCAGTCCAAGGTCGCAGCACTGAGGCCGATTTCATAGAATTAGAAATGGTGGATTTAGATGTGATCATGGGTATGGATTGGTTGTCTTCCTACTATGCAATGTTATATTGTCGTGACAAGATAGTCAGGTTTCAATTTCCAAATGGAGAAGTCTTAGAGTGGAAGGGTAGTTCAGCATCCTCTGTAGGTAAGTTTATTTATTACCTTAAGGCACAACAAATGATCAGTAAGGGGTGTATCTTCTATTTGGTTCACATCATTAATCCAGAATCAGACCCACCAACTCTCCAGTCTATGCCAATTGTTAGAGAATTTCCAGAAGTTTTCCCAGATGACCTTCCCGGAATTCCTCCTGAAAGAATCATATACTTTGGCATTAATCTCATGCCAGGCACTCAGCCCATATCTATACCTCCTGATAGGAGGGCTCCGGTAGAACTTATGAGTTGAGAGAACAGTTAAAAGACCTCCTTGAAAAGGGCTTCATCAGGGCGAGTGTTTCACCGTGGGGTGCCCCGGTCCTGTTTGTCAAGAAAAAAGATGGGTCACTCAGAATGTGCGTCGACTATCGGCAGTTGAATAAAGTTACCATTAAGAACAAGTATCCACTGCCAAGAATTGATGTTTTATTTGATCAACTTCAGGGTGCAAAGTATTTTTCAAAAATAGACTTGAGATCGGGGTACCATCAGTTGAAGATCAGAGAAGAGGATATATCTAGTAATGTCCTTCGGGTTGACAAATGCTCCAGCTGTATTCATGGACCTCATGAATAGAGTTTTCAAGCCATTCCTTGATACCTTTATTGTCGTGTTTATAGATGATATTTTGGTATACTCTAAGAGCAAGGATGAACATGCAGACCACCTCAGGATAGCCTTGTAGACCCTGAAGGAGAATGAGCTTTACGCCAAGTTTTCAAAATGTGAGTTCTGGTTGCAGTCAGTGGAGTTATTAGGCCACATGGTATCTAGTGAAGGCATAAAAGTAGACCCTCAGAAGACAGAAGCAGTCAAGAACTGGCCAAGGACTACAATGCCAACCAAAATCAGAAGTTTCTTGGGGTTAGCTGGCTACTATAGAAGGTTTGTAGAGGGATTTTCTTCACTTGCAGCTCCATTAACTAAGTTGACTCAGAAAGCAGTTAAGTTCCAGTTGTCAGACGTTTGTGAGCAAAGTTTTCAAGAGTTAAAGAAAGGTTGACCACTGCACTTGTGTTAACCTTGCCGACAGGTTCGAGTGGGTTCACAGTGTATTGTGATTCCTCTAGGGTGGGTCTTCGTTGTGTTCTTATGAAAAATGGAAAAGTTATTGCTTCTGCTTCCAGGCAGTTAAAGAATCATGAAAATAAGTACCACACACACGACTTGGAGCTTGCATCAGTGGTGTTTGCATAAAATATATGGCGACACTACCTTTATGGCGAGCATTCTGAAGTGTTTACAGATCACAAAAGCGTCCAGTATATTTTCAAGAAAAAAGAAATAAATTTGAGACAAAGAAGGTGGCTCAAGCTATTGAAGCATTATGACATCAATATCCTTTATCACCCGGGCAAAGCTAACGTGGTAGATGTTGCACTTAGTAGGAAGTCAATGGGTGTCTTGTCCCATCTTGCAGTACAAAGGAGAACTTTGGGTCGAGAAATTTAAAAACTAGCAAATGATGGAATTAGACTGGACGAGACCGAAGAAGAAGGTATAACTGCTTATGCCTTAGCGCAATCCTCTCTAGTTGCGCATGTTAAGGCTAAGCAAGACGAAGATCCGTACTTGTTCATACCCAATTTTTTCTCAAATTATTTTTAATTTGCATATACACCTTCAAAAACAGGTTTTCATAACAATTGGTATTTTGATATAATTTCCCACATTTTTATTAATTTATTTTAACTTATCCAATATTTTTTATTTTCTAATAATTAATTATAAGTTTCATTACAAATTATTTCAGAGACATTTCTTAGCTTAATATATTATTTTTGGTCCTATTAAGATCAAATTATTTCACAATTAGCCAAATTGGTACTATTTGGCTATAATTACTTTGCAATTATAGACTAATGATATGTTTTATGCTATTTTTTACTCAAAAGTTAGTCATTTATATTTGTAAATACTGATTAATCATTTTAATTTAATTTGTTAAGTATCAATTTCATTTTTTTTATAATTATCAGTTATTTTTATAAATTATTTTAATTAATTGAGTATTTAACAGCTATCCATTTTTTATTTAAATTCTAGCCCCAATTAAATCTGACCCCTAACCCAACTAATTGACCCAATAACCCAGCCCAGTCTTTACAACTACCCGGCCCAAGCATCTATTAATCGGAACTGTTGATTAATTCAAATCAACGATTCAGATTCCACATTCCCTAGTTAAACCCAGGTGACTACCCTCCCCCGTCTCATTTCCCCCCTCTCATTTCTCACCCAGTCGTCTCTAAGTTCTCCCATCTCTCTCTCTGAGACGTTCCATCCTGAGCTCTATCTCTCCTTCTCCGGCCACCCACCGCCGGAAACGATGGAGCTTCCACCTCTCATCAACCCCATGGCTCCGTCTTTCATGCCTCTGTCACCGATTGAGGATCTCAGGTGAACCAGAGGCGGTTCACTCACCTCTACAATCTCATGCCATGTTTTTCGGCCTCCTATGGTCGTTCGAGTAAGATTCTTGCATTTTTCGGCCAAACGCCGGTGATATTTTAAGCTTTCTTCTCTTTTGGGTTTTTCTCTGGAAACCCTAGATTTAAGATCTTCTGATCTTCCTAGATCTGTGACAGATCTATGTCTACTCTAAGGTTTTCACCTGTTTTCTCTTTAAAACCTCTTTGTTTTTCAAACGATTCTTCATTTTTAAAGAACTTGGGTTTCTTAACCCCTTTCGAAAACACTTTATCTTCTAATTTTTAGTACTAATATATGATTCCCAGTATGATTTTAAACGCTTTGCTTGAGTCTCCTCTTTTACCTTAATTATTCTGGTGAAACCCCAATTTTAGGGTTTGAGTTCATCTTGTTTGCTAATCTTCATGATCTTCTGGATTTTCTCTGTAATTTTGTTGTTTGGGTTTTCAACCTCCTACTATTTCTATGATGTCTTACTTAGGGTTTCTCTGATTTTCGTGCTATTTGTTGCTTAGTAAGTCTTATTATTCGATTAGCAATTGTTTACCTAATACTCTATTGATTATGTGCATCTCTTTGTAAAGTTGTGACATGTTCTTTGAATCTATGATTTTGTGTATGTCCCTTGTAATTCTGCACCGATTTTGAATTGTTTCCTTATTTGTGTGGTACCTTCCTCAATTAGTACTGATTCCTCATGATTTTCGTCCCATCCGTGATTCTTTGACTAATTTCCGGAACTAATTTATATTTTTACCATATAAACACACTCAGTGTATATTTTCCTTACTTGAAATATTCTGTCTTGGTCTTTATTAAATGCCACATGCTTTTACTACTCTTATTATGGTAAAATCAGTTTATAATTGATGTCTTCCCCTTATTTAACTCTAATTGTCCCATTTGAACTTGACTCCCTAATTAAAAGGAGTCCAGGTCTCTAATTGATATTGATTGAGTATTATTTCCATAATTATACTAAACTAAGTACTTGTTACCATACTCTCTGCCTATTTTCAAAACTATATATACCTCTACTCTTTCATTAGCAAGACACGAACATACACATTGTTCAACTCTCTCTCTCTTACACACATACATACTCTTTATTGTTCTTCTCTTGATTACTTGCTACTATTACTAGTCGGTTACAACCCAAGACAGGTTATTCTATTTGCCTATTCTTCATTCTGCACTTGCTATCTTCCAACTGGTATGTCTTCAATTTATGTTTAAAGCTTCAAAACAATATGTTTCTTTGGGTATTTCGATTCATCTTGTTTTTAATATGCCTCTACTTNCCCCCCCCCCCCTACATGTTTCAACATGATTCTTCTTCACTTATGTCTTCTTCAATTCCTACTATACTACAACATGCACCACATGTTACTTAGTCCCCATGTTATACGCTGAACCTCTTCTTAAACCTATGTGCAACTATGTTTATCATGTGATGTCTTCTTTGGAACTCCCTCAATCTGTTTCTATTAAGGTCTTGGCATGAACTCTCTATGACAAAATATGTCTGTCACTGTTTAGGTGTTTGTACAGGTCTGTGATACTTTAGTACTTCTCTAATGTTGACTTGTATACAAACCTGTTTCTATGTACAACCTATGTGTCCCCAATCCATGCCTCCTTGTTTGTGGTTGTCTCTCTATGTTCTGTGTACTGTTTGGTGTTGGTTATCCCCTGTTCTTTTCAAAACTATTTTCCTAAGACACTCACTGATATGTAAACCTATTTCAAATAAACTGTTTTCAGAAATGCTTTCTTAACTCAATTCTTTTTAAGTCACCTCCTGCACTTCACTTTATTCTTAGACCCTTAAGTTCTGCCCCCTCAGTGTGAGCACTGATTTGGGACCCTTGAGCTCCCTCTAAACTCTGACACACTGAGGCTGGCACTTCCACGCTGCACTTGTTCAAATTCTTGGTTGCTAAGTCTAGGTGTAAGCACTACCCGGGATCCTTGAGATCCTTAGGGAACTTTGATGCACCTAGACTCTGATTTGTCTATGAGGTTGAGGCATATGAGGCCATTGGAGTCTTTGGGAAATCTGGGCCTAATTAAAGGCTCCCTATAGAGTATCTTCTTGATTTTCTATTTCTATAATTCATTCATTGGCCTGTAACAATTTGTAAACAACTCTTGGGGAATGGATAGTGGAAAGGGCATGGGTGGCTATGTATGCTTTAGCTAGTAAAAGGGTAGAAAACATGTTATTAGGTTTATATTCCTACTTTGCGCAATAGAGACCATGCTCAGGACTCATTTCATGCATTAGAGATCATGCTCCCTAGGATTTATACTTACTGTTTTCAGCATGTCCATCTCACTGTCATATCACTTAGAAAATCTTGCGTTAAAATTTTTTAATAACCAGTACTTTGCAATCATGCTCTATGTTTCCATGTACATTTAGAAATCCTGTTTAGGGTAAACAACACTAAAATAAATTGCCACTCTTGCATCTTTTGAAATCATACTTAATGTTGTAATTATTGTGCATTTAGAAATCATGTTTAGGATTATGTATATGCATCATTCTGCATCCCTATCTGTGCACTAGATATCATGTTTTAGGACTCATTCCCCGCCTAATTACCAATGCATGAAAAAGGACCTAAAACTGTTTTACCATGTCTGTAAACCACTAGTGATAATTCTGCATTTGATGCAACACCTAAGTACAACATGTTCAGGCAAAACAACTCAAACAGTTCCTTTAATAATCTGGGTAATTACTGAATATTGTCCTTCGCCTAGGCAAGCTTTAGGTAATCAAAGCTGTTAAAACTAGAAATATGTCTATTTATGTATGCTGCTTAATTATCAACAGGATAAAATCAGTAAGTAAAACTGATTAAGGCTTTCTCTCTGAGTTTGCAATAAATCTGTCTTTGTCATTATCATTTAGATACCATGTTTTAGGATCTGAATCAAAAGACCTTAATCGTGTATGGGTCGTGCTGCCTATTTGCATTACTTGTGGAGGTATACTTGTGCCTTTTCTCTGCTTTTCTGTGTTTCCCCTTAATTGCAGTCCTACATGTTCTTATGTGTCGCCTTAGTGTTTTTCCTTCAAACCTGAGGGTCTGCCTAGAACATCCCTTATAGGATAGAAGTCCTAAAATCCTCCGAGACTAATAGGAAGGGACAGGTAACAACATGCAATAGGGGTCGAGACCAACACTCGATTTAGTTTCTTTCACGGGGTGGGAAAGGGTAGAATATGGATATGATGACCGGTGCGCTAATACCACGTGTAGCCCCTCTTTGAGGAGTGATTACCGGGTATTGTACTGATGTGATCCATATTTTTATAAACCTAGGATATCCTTTATATGCTTAGATTGTAATCCTTTCAAAATCTTACCTTCTTTACTATTTCTTTCAAACATCTGCACGTTTAAGACTTAAATCCCCTCTTATTTGAACCTTTATTTGTTTGTTTGCTAAGCTGTACAAATTCACAAAAGTTGTTTGGCCGGGAACCACACTTGTGGATCCTGAGGAGTGCCTAACACCTTCGCCTTAGGATAATTTCAAGCCCTTACCCTATCTCTGGTTAGCAACGTAGTTGTAAAAGAACCCCTTTGGTGTCCTAACGCACCTTTAAAAATTGTTAGGTGGCGACTCTCAAAAACACAAACCCCTTTCCCAAAAGGAAAGAGTTGTCCCAACCGAATGTCATAAATTCGGTCTCCGCGAGGAAAGAGGGGGCGCGATAGTACTTTGTGAAGTTAAAAAAAAGGAGTTAGAAACAAGGAAATCATTTCTTTCACCCTAGGAAGTGATAGAGTTTTGAAGTTTAATGATCGGTTATGTGTGCCTGATGTAGATGGGATTAGGTAGGCCTTAATGGAAGAAGCTCACAGTTCGAGGTACTTTATCCACCCAAGTGCTACCAAAATGTATCTGGACTCGAAAGAGTTGTATTGGTTGAAAGGCATGAAGAAGCAATTAGCAGATCATGTGGCTAAATGTTTGAATTGCCAGCTAGTCAAAGCCGAGCATCAAAGACCTGGTGGCCTAGCTCAAGATATAGAGATACCACAATGGAAATGGAGATGATTAATATGGATTTCGTAGTAGGTCTACCTCGCACATACTGTAAGCATGATTCAATTTGGTTATTGTAGACCGACTGACAAAGTCCGCGCATTTCCTACCAGTAAAAATGACAGATTTTGCAGAGCAGTATGCGCAGTTGTACAACAAAGAAATAGTCTGATTGCATGGTACTCCAGTTTCAATCATATATGACAGAAGCCCTCAGTTCACGGCGCAGTTTTGGCAGGCATTTTAGAAAAGATTAGGTACCAAGGTCAATTTGAGCACCAGTTTCCATCCACAGACCGATGGCCAGGCCGAAAGGACCATATAGACACTCAAAGATATGTTGCGTGCATGTGTTATAGATTTTGGAGGTAATTGGGATGATCACTTGCCACTTATAGAATTTGCTTATAATAACAGCTATCAGGTCAGCATTGACATGGCTCCTTATGAAGCGTTGTATGGGCAAAGATGTAGGTCTCCAGTGGGTTGGTTTGAACCAGCAGAGGTGCCGTTGATTGGTCCAAAGTTTGTTTGTGCGGCCTTAGAGAAAGTACAGCTAATAAGAGAAAGACTGAAAGCGGCTTAGAGTCGTCAAAAGTCTTATTCTGACAAGAGGCGTCGTGACTTAGAGTTCATGGTTGGTGATAAGGTGTTTTTGAAGTTTCACCAATGAAAGGAGTTATAAGGTTTGGTAAGAAAGGGAAACTTAGTCCTATAATTATCGTACCATATGAAATTATAGAAAAGAAAGTAAACGTGGCTTATGAGCTAGCGCTTCCCTTTGAGTTGTCCTCTGTTCATCCTGTCTTTCATGTGTCTATGCTTAGAAAGTACATTCATGATGAGTCGCATATAATACATGCCTCTACCATAGAAATTAAAGAAGGCTTGACTTATGAAGAGCTACCTACAGAAATTCTAGATAGGCAAGTAAGAAAGTTGAGAACAAAAGATATAGCATCGGTAAAAGTTTTGTGGGGTAATCATGATTCAAAAGAGGCTACGTGGGAGGTCGAGGAAGATATGAGGAGGAAATATCCATATTTATTTGAGGAAAAAGGCATGTGAACCTAGGTTTGGTTTGGAATTTATATTTTATTTATCAAAAAGAAGGTTACACGCGTTTATGTCCTTGCTAGATTATACTTAGTTGTTGAAATAATTTAGTACCATGCCAGAGTATATTTAATTCATTACAATTATTTATTTTTGCAGAAGTGTTGTGCTTTAGATTTTGGTTGGTTATTGTGGTACCTCCTTGCCGGAGTGTGAGTAATTAGTTTATGAGCTGTGTATGGTGCCTATGAATGGCATGTTATGGTATATTTGGTTGTTGGTGTAGTTATGGTATTGGTGATAGGGATATTTCTTTGGATAGTCCAATTTACAGGGGAGACTCTGCCGAAATTTTGGAAAATTTAGGGAGTTAGCCAAAACTTTTAGTCCATTGGGAAAGTTAGTAATGCTAAGAAAACTTAAGAAGTTCAAAAACTTAAGGAATGATTATTAGCTTAAGAATAAGGCTCAAGCAACATTCGAGGATGAATGTTTTTAAGGAGGAAAGATTGTAACACTCCTCAAATCTGTAGAAGTTTCAAAACTCACTAAATATATAATTTAAATTATTTTTTTAATCTTAAATTATACTTCTATTACAGATTTAATCCCTTGTGATCGATTTTTGAGTTACTTCTCTATTTATAAAGAATTGGATATACAATTAGGATAAATATTAATAATTTTAATATTAATAATATTTACAAGTGGGTATCATTAATTATTAGTTAAGGCAAAATAAAAAAGAGAAAAATAAGTAAAAAAAAAAAGAAGAAGAAAGAAAGCAATTAAGCAAAAGAGAGCCACGTGATAAAGCTAAAAGGTTGGAAGGGAACAAAGAAAAGGCTTATGCCTTAGAGATCAGAAAACACAGAAACAGAAGCATGAAATTATTAGAGGCAGCAGAAATTTCACAAAATTTTTTAGGATTCTTCACAACTCACTTATTCTTGAACTCAGGTATATAAAATTCTCTATTGTTAATTATCCTACAGTAGTAATAGGTAAAATTAAAAAGTTAATGCTCTTCTTCCTCTATATCAACAGTAAGTTCCATGTTTAGGTGTAAAATTTTTAAATTAATCCAAATGCACTGGTTGTTGTAGAATCAATTGTTTGACGGGTATAAATTAGACTGGGGTCTACGTATTGGCTAAAGAAGTTTTGAGGTGAGTGGATATAACCCTTTACGAAAGCGGTTCTGCTCACAAAAATATGCCCACAAAGTGTTTGATAAAATGCTTTAACGAGTCATGAAGTGCTTAATTGGAACGAATGAGTTAATGTTGACTAAGTATATTCTAGTTCAAGCATATGTATTTTACTCGAGAAGTATAAGCGTCTACTTTTCATATTTTTATGCTTTATTACATGATCTTACATGTTAAAGTTTCAACAGTTAGATAGAACTTTTAAAAAATACCTTGTGTAATTTTATTTCATGCTCATGCTATATATACACTCAAGAATATTATTATGAATATTGATAAATCACTTTTAAAAAAGATTTAGACTTGAAAAGTCACGAGAAGAAGTTAAAGATTTTTGGGAGTATCCTCTATTCTGAGAAGGGGTCATCGTCCAGGCCGAGGGTCCTCACCAAGCCGTTGACTTCCTGAAACTACTTGTGCCAAAGTAGGGAGAACACGAGCCGAGGGTCTCGTTGATGAGAATTTACTTAGCCATGTTAAAGTATGATACATGAGCGCTGAGAACCATGAAGCGAGTGGCACCTCGTGGATTGGGCCTATTCGATCAGATTGTATCGAACCCGTGCCGATCACACGGTGACTAATACAGAAATAGGTCAGTATATTTGGAACTTCCTAAGTATAAAGTGAAGTATTTTTATAAGAAAGAAAAAGAAAGGAATTTCTTTTAAAATATTCATAAACTGGTATACTGCAATTATTTTAGAATTGTTCTTAGAAGCTTTATGTTTCCATACTTTTAGAATCTTTGCTCGTAATGCATATTTTATTAAAAATTTGTCCTCTGTCGTTGAGACTCACTGAGTACAATTGATGGTACTGACATTCTCTTTTGGGAACCTACGTTGGTTTGCAGTACAACGTAGGAACCGGTTTTGCAGGCGAGCAGTCTACGGGTTAGGACTTCCCTCTCTTCCAGTGTTATTGGTGAGCTCCGCTTTTGTTCGTGGAGTATTCCTTAGAGTAGAGTCATCTTTGTTTAGTTATTTCTTTGTTTACTTGGAGAATTAGCCAGGCGATCTCATGTCCTGAGCAGTGCGTCATTTTATCAGTAGATGCTTCATAGGCACAGTCGATGGGTTAAGATTCAGATGTTTTTTATAATAACTTAGCAGTATTTCATTGGTCACTACGAATAATGTTTTGGAGTTGGTTTATTTTAGATATTTAAATTAATTAAAGTATTTGGTTAAAGTATTGCCTTCTGGCATATAAGTTTGAAGTTATAATAGATTTGATCGATAAGTGCAGATGGTTCACTCGGTCATGTTTAGTGATCGAGTGCCGGTCTCGACTTGTTCAGAAAATGGGTCGTGACACTCAAGGTCTTAGGAGATGGACTTGTTGAACATGATGAGGATGGCATTCTGATATCTGGAGATGTTCGCGACTCTTGGGCAGCTTCACCCTTCTCAGGTAAGTACTATACAATCTGCGATATGCCTAAAGTAAGTCTAACTTTTCAGCTTATTCATAGTAATAGTTTTTCTTTTTGAAATGGTTGACGAGCCAAGGCTTTGAAAGGCAACCGGTTTCAGTTTTGTGAAGATGTGACTGCCAATGCCATTTTGTTGAAATATCAAATATGGTGTAGCCATTTGTTACTAGAAATGTAGCATTTGTTTAGTTTCCAATATTCGCACCCTTGATACTCAACACTTTATATGGCTTCCTGTTTCAACATTGGAAATGTTGGAATCATGGAGATATTAAGAATCATGAAATTAAACTACACGCATATTCTATAGAAAGCAAACTATTTGAGAAAGCGAATACAGGAAACAAAGTCTGGGCTTAATGCATATGGCGTTGAAGTAATTGCTTGAACCAATAGGCTGACATCTTTGGATATCGCTCGAGTGTTCTGTAATCAACATAGATAATACCAAATCTAGAAGTATAACCCCGTCTCCACTCAAAGTTGTCGAGCAATGACCACGCGAAGTAGCCTACGACATTAGCTCCTTTATCGATAGCCTTCGTCAGTTCGGCCAAATAGCTTCTGTAGTAATCAATCCTTTTGGTATCATGCAAAGCTTCAGGAAGAGAAATGTTGCCTGCATAATCCATACCTGAAAAATGATCATCTATAGTTAGTCCTCAGAGTTCCTTTTAAATTAGTCTGGAATTTCAAACAAGACTAGGTAACAGCAGTTTCGAAACATTGTACTAGTGAATTAAGTATACCATTTTCTGATAGAACAATGGTAGGATTTCCATAGTGTTCTTTTACATAGTTGACAGCTCTGTATAGACCCCAAGGCACAATATAGAGCCAGTCAGAGTGTGCCTACAGGCATTCGAAATAAAGATGGAATTAGCCAACAGTTAGGAATATAGTCTTTTTTTAGGTAAAAAAGAGCAGACCGGTGCACTAAGCTCCCGCTACGGGATCCTGCCGGACCACAAGAGTCTATTGTACGTAGCCTACCCTGCGGCATTTCTGCAAGAGGCTGTTCCTACGGTTCGAACTAGTGACCTCCCGGTCACATGGTAGCAACTCTACCAGTTACGCCAATGTTTTGAGGTACAAAAACATTAAATTCAATGTACTTACCCTAGGACCGATTGGTACTCCCTTGCGATCATCTGCATCAGGCCAAGAAAAGAATTAGAATCAGATAGTCTTTATATAGGTAATCAGAACATTTTTTCAGCTAGCTAAAAGAAAGAAGTGAAACTAATATATTAGTATCTTACAAGCAAATGCACAGTTCCAATCCTGTCGGTAGCCAAGGGCTTTTGGTTTGGATATATGGTGATCATATGCATAGAAGGTAGTATAATGGTTTATGCCCACATAATCAATGGATCCTTTAACCATCTTAATCTCCTCTTTTGTGAATTTGGGTAACCGATTTCCAACAATATTTTGCATGGTTTTGGGGTACTCTCCATATACTAGAGGATGCAAAAACCTGTATAATAAAGTCCAAATAAACTTCAGATGAAATTTTGCAATAGTATTAAGCAATGTAGTACCATGTTTGCAAATTCTTACCATCCCAATTCAAAGTCTCTTGCTCTTTGAGCAGCATAATTGTCAGCTTTGGACCTAGTCAGAGGTTCAAACCAAACAAAATCCAAGATAATTCCAAATTTTCCCTTCTGTTTCTCCTGTGATTGCCATTAGAAGATGAAGTTAAAACTTGCTCCTCTTCTCCTAGTAGGTCTTGAGGTGAAATATGGTGTACGATATCCGGATAAAGCAGCAACAACATCAACAGCTCAGTGAAATTTCACAAGTGCAGTCTAGGGAGGGCCGGATGTACGCAGTCTTAATACTACCCTTGGAGGGCATAATTTCCGATATATCCAGATAAAGCAAAAAAAAAAGAAATAGTTTTAACTTCCATAACTAGCACAAGTAATCGTCTATAAAAGAAATAAGATTAGTAGTGTGGAAAAAAGACAGGTTACTTGCTACAACAGATTAAAATATATAATAGCGTAAAATTCTTACATTGTTAGTGTATATAAGTTAAAAAAAAAGAAAAGGATTATCCTACTTGATACTTATCGCGATATCTCTGAGCTGCAGCAGCATGGCTCAAGATTAGATTATGTGCAACGATATATGGCTCAGTTGCAGAATCCCCTGATGTACAATTGCCAAATGCTTTCGAGCACCTACCAGGTGCAAAGTATCCAGTGTTATACCCTAAATCAGCAACAACTCTTGGTTCATTAAATGAGAACCAATTCTTGACTCTGTCTCCATATGTTTTGAAGCAAAATTCTGCATAATCAGCAAAATCTTTCCTACAAGATTTTAATGGCAAAAGCATTTTCAGAACAAACAAGTAACAAGGTTGTAACCTTAGCTTATCCTATTCATCAATGCTAGAAATCATGTGGGGTATACTTTCTTCATTGATATACAGTAAACTTCTCTATAATAGCCTCATTTGTTTCAAATATTTTTAGTTGTTATACCGAAGTGTTGTTAGAAAGAACATATATTATAACATAGCATGAAAAACAGAGGCGAATCTAGGATTTGAAGGTGGCGGATGCCATAATTTCTTCTAATGTATACCTTGTAATGACTAATATGAAATTTATTAGGAATGTTTATTCGATTTTTTTGAGTTTATTCGGGTCAACTTAATAGGTATTTTTAATTTGTAAATATAAAAATACTTCTCAAATATTAAAAAATAGACGTAATATGCATTTTAAATAAGGAATCATACCTTTATTATAACAACACAAGTAAAATCAACATTTTCACTAGAAAATTATATTTTTTTTATTATATTAAAATAAATTTACACAAGTAAGATAACATCTTCAATAAGGGAATCATCAATCAGAATAATTTTTTTTAAAAATATCTTCAATAGATAAATTATACCCCACAAGTATAGAATTAAATAAACTACAAATTCTCAAAAATCAAAATCATAAATCTAATATTTTTTAAGCAATGCTTACGAAATTTTTATCATAATTTAATAGTAAAGTGATTTAAATTATATTTAATAACACACATTTTTATGATATAATAAAAAAGATAAAAAAAAAATTGATCTCAATCGAAATTCCCATTAAAATTAAACTCATAAATTTGAGATTAAGAGGAATGTTTATTTTATAGAATTTTATAATTTTGGAGTTTTTGTTTTGAGTGTTCTTGTTAGAGACCACATATAAATAACAGAACAACGAAAAGAAAAATACAAAAAATAATGAAACGATAAATAGAAAACTGGGAGGTAGCCGAAAAGGAAAATGACTGGGATAAAAAGAAATAAAAAGCACACGAAAAAGAAAAGTCAGACAAGGTTCAAAATAATTTCTAGCATGAATTTTACACACGAGAAAAGCTTTCAAAAGATCTACCATCCATGGCACCTTTGTCTAATCTACGGTTGTCAGTGGTAGGATAAGATATTTAACCTAATTTAAGAAAATTTCAACATAGATATATAAAAATTTTATCATCTTAGCGGGTGCCATGTCACCCCATTATAAAGGGGTGGATCCGCTCCGGATGAAAAAGGGTTCCGAAGAAACTTAATTTTTATAGTAAATGATTGTTATACAGAGATGGTGTTATAGAGAGGTATGACTGTACTTACACGATTTCATGACTCAACCATCCCTTGTAATTATCTTGAAGTGCTTGAGGTAAATCGTAGTGATTAAGATTAACATATGGAGTAATGCCTGCAAAAAAAATGTTCAACATAACATATTCATATCGAATATTGTTAAATAGAGACGGATCCAACATTTTAAACTCTTAGATAGGGAGTACAACTACATCGACTATTTTTTGTGACGCATAATATATGTATAGTTTTAGACAAATGTAATAGGTGTGACGGTACGTGCTACTGGAAGCTACACCCACACATGTTATTTTTGGTACATCTTATTGAAAAACATAGATAAATTTACCTCTTTTGAGCATATAGTCAATCAGCCTGTTGTAATAAGCAACTCCCTTCCAGTTAATTTTCCCAGTTCCATCTACATTGGAAAAGTGAGACATAAAAGAATATTATTAATGATTATGCAAATTTAAGGCTAGATATTAAAGTTGAGAAGTGGAAAGAAGAAAGGAGATATGAAATTACTTGGGAAAATCCTGGACCAAGAAACTGAGAAACGGTAAGCATCAAAGTTCAGCTTCACCATTAGATCAATATCTTCCTGTGCCCAAGAAGAGGATTCACTTAATTTTTTCAAGGTTAAATTTCTACACAGGATGCAATTATCCACAAGAGTTGTGTAAACTATTACTTATCTTTTAAAAATTTGTACATCAGTTAACAAAATTATTGAATAGCCTTGATCACAATAATATTTGTCTTAACTATTCCTTATCTTATCTTTCCTTAAACATCTAATCTTATAAATTTCACTAACTTAAACAGTAGGAATATAATTGAAAAGAAGCAATAAATGGTCTCTTTTTTTATTTTTTATTTTTATCAAACGTTAAATATTTTAACATAAATTTATAGCCTATTTGGCCAAGTTTCTTTAAGACCAAAAACACTTCTTGTTTTAAAGTTAAAATATTTGGCCAAGCTTTTAGAAGAATTTTTTTTTGTAAAAGCAGAACCAGCTTTGGAGAAGTAAAAAAAAGTAGCTTTTAAAAAATAATTTTGAGAAAATACACTTTAAAATATTAATTGCTACTCAAAAGCGTTTTTTAAATTAATTAGTCAAAACCCAATAATTTTTTACTAAAAGTACTTTTGAGAAAATATTTTTAAGAAAAAAATACATTTTAATGATTTTAGAAGTTTAGTCAAACAGACTATTAATTTATCAAAATAAATTGGACGAACAGAGGTAGATCTAGAATTTGAACTATATGAGTTCAAACTTTTAAGTTTTTTAGTATTAGACGTATTAAAATGGTTTTATATAAAATTTTATACCGTATCATAAGTTACGAGTTTAATAATACCCGTTATTGTCACACTACATGCGCCCTCGGGACAAGATGGAGCAGTAATTCTTTGACAAGGTAAACAATAAAAACAATTAATATGACTTGATCGTTGGATTTCTTAATTCTTCTCAAGGATAATTATACTGTCATGTCACAGCTCGTGTTACGAGAGAGAGTAATGGAGTATATTGTTAATCATTTTGTCTATCAAATTGACCTTGGGGGTGGCTAAAAGAGACTTTTACACTAGGAAAATCTCCATAAAAACTTATACCAAACTGTAATATTTTTGTTAAAGATGTCGCATCAAATTCTCATAGTATAAAAGATTATCCTTCAAAATTAAAGTTAGTTAAGACCAGAAATCGTTTTCTTTGGCTACATGCCTACATCTCCCAGCCAAGCGGCGATTGATGATGACATTTGTGACCTACTAATTTTAGAACAAATAATTCTTCAAAGTATTATCTTGACCAAAAAACAAACCGTCTAATTCTCAAGGCAAAAGAAAAGAGAAAAGGAAGTCAAATCTTCAGTTTCATTAAAAAAAAAAACCTAAAATGAGAACAAAAATATTAAGTGGTCTAAATATCATGAGCCTAGGGACGATAACAATAAAAAAAGACGGAACACCACGTTACTCTTGGTTTATTAGCTGATTTAAATATATAGCATTTCCAAAAATAATCTTGTGGAAATAAGAAAAACGCTCAACTTCATTACATTCTCAAGCACATTTATATTAAGTGACACCGGAAATTTTTAGAATTAATTAAACAAACGAATACAGTTGGTACAAGGGACGTCTATTTCAATATTCTTTGATTTCAAAGGAATATTAAATAATTGAATTTAAAAATAAAAAAAATCTACTATCAAAATCGAACCAATGACCATCGCATTACAAATACGATGCTCTAACCTCTGAGTGGGACTTAATTCTTTTTTTGTTGAAAAGAAAAGGTACGTTGGCATGGCAGCTCTCCTAAAAAAGAGTGTTTGATAATGTCTGAGTGGATGCAAATATGCCTATTATCTTCTCCTTGAATTACATGTATAGAAACAACATATTTTTTTGGTAGAATATGTATACTTATAGGAACTCCCGGACTCATAATTATCACAAAGAATAGTAAATACACTAACGTAGAAATTGACCTTTGATAGGGAGGCGGAATCAGGATTTAAAGTTTATGTGTTCAGAATTCTAATTTTTTTAAGTTACTGAGTTCTAATTTAGTGATTTATGCATATTTAATATAATTTTTTAATATACATATAAAGTACAGACCCAAACTATTAGGTTCAACCGAACTCGTAACCGAAGAGCTGGCCGGCAGAATACATTTAAACTTACTTTATAACGGTGGTACTGGTCCGCTGAGACCTCTCCACTGGCATTATTGGGCTCACGTCCTGTTTTAATACCAAGAAAAAGCTCAAACTTCCGCTGATCAAAATCTTTCAAAAAAAATATTTTTCTGTTTCAAGTGAACTTATTTCCTTTTTACTTCATGCCAAATAGAATGATATTTTCCCTAACTGAAAATATTTTATCTTTATGTAATGATTTATAACCACATAAAAATATATGTGCTTTATTTTACATAACAAATTTAAAAGTCTTTTCTTTTTTCTTAAATTCCGTGTCCAGTCAAATGGATTCACGTGAGGGATCGGAGTATTAAAAAAACATGATACATACTAGAAAACAAATACCTGGGTTTTTTACGAAAGTGTCCCAAACACTAGGTCCTCGGCCATCTTTACTGGCTGCACCTTCGACTTGATAAGCAGAAGTTGATGTTCCAAACACAAATCCCTTTGGAAAGCTGTCTCTTGTCAACCCTCCGGTGTCGAAAACCGCCGTTTCTGGCAACACATTATGGCTCTGAATGAGAGTTAAAGTGCTTGATATTATTACAGCAAACAGCAAAAACAGCAATGGCGTGGCTTTATTGATCATATTCTTTACTGTTAATTAGTGAATATATAGTGATGAGTATAGTGTGAAAAATGGGTTGGGATGGCAAGTACGTAGTGAGAATTAAGTCTATTTATAGAAAACACATTAGGGTAATGTCAAATGGGAGTGATGTGGCCAGGGCGGACATAGTCAGTCGTTAATGTCAAATGCGAGTGATGTGGCAAGGGCGGACATAGTTTGTTGTTTTCAATTTAGATGATATATTTCACTTTGTCCAAAGCTAAACAACGTGAAATTTAACCAATATTTTAAAATATATATTTTTATTATATTAGTATGAGAAAATTGCAACTTTTAATATTTCTCATATAGTTTTTTGAATATCTAAATTTTAATTTTAAAATATTGAGTTAAATTAATCTCATTTAACTTTAATATTTAGTTAAATTGACTCTCGATAAGCAAAATATATCATCTAAATTGAAATAGTGGAAGTATTACAAAAGTATGAAGCTCCAGTAAACATTTCTAGGAACTCTCATTTTAACAAAGATGGAGATTGATTTGATTCGATTTTTTTATGCTGCTAAGGTTTGTTATGGTCCATTGCAAGGTATGAGACTTGAGTCCTATATCGGTATTGCAATTAGGATGTTCGTTGGTTGATACGGTTAGTATTCAGATATTTCGGTTCAGTATTTTCGGTATTCGATTTCTTAAAATTCTATATCAATATTGTACCTAATTAAATTCATTATGGTTCGATTTTTTTTTTTTTTTCCGGTTTCGATTTATTCGGTTGGGTAACTTTGATTTACTTGGGTTTGAATACTAACAAGTGCATAAAGTCTAGACTATAATATTCTTAATTAAAGTACTCAAAAGTACAAAACAAAAAACGTTTATACAAAAAATTTGTCCAAAACTAGCAAATATCAACCTAGAGATAGAAAACTACACATAAAGGAATAAATTTGATCATTAGAAATGTCTTCTTACTTGCTTAAGTTTAATTGATGAACTTAGAGAATAAAGGAAAGTAAAATTTTGATTTTTTATATTTATGTTATAGTTAATAATATGTGTTTTGTATAATATAATATATATTTCGGTACAGTATCGGTATTTCAATATTTTATTTAAAAATACTAAATACCATACCTAATACCATATTTTTTAAAACTTAAACCAAATACCAAAATATCGAATATCAAATACCAAAATTTTCGATTTTGATACGGTAATTATGTATTTACCAAATTATGCACAACCTTAATTGTAATGTGATGATATAGTATTTATATAGTCTTGAGCTCTTCTACTTTAATAGCTAACTTTTGGAATGTGATTTTTCTAAGTTGTATCAGAATATGCACTTGTCATGCATTTGATTGACACTCGACATTGTTGGTCCTTATAATTCGCTTACAAAATTACAACGCCATTACTAAAGTTGCATAATTAAATAGCCTGCAGTAGTTCTGGACATATAACCACTTACCGCCTTGGTGAAATTATATCAAATTTATTGCCTCGATTAATCTTAATTCTCGTCGCGTAAAGTATATTGCAAGGAAAGTGCTCCCTATCAGAATTTCTCAGTTACAAGAGTTAGAATCCGAAACCTCTAGCTGAAAGTGAGGAGAGATTTTGTCTATCTCACCAACTATTTTGGACTTAGTTACTCTTCCATCCAGTTCATGAGAAGGCAAACGAGGAGGATAAGCAGCAAAAAAGCCTTTTTCTTGACCAAAGAATGATACCAATTGTTCCAACGATGGCTAAACAAAGGGAAAAAAGAGGGAAATTTTCACAAATCACTATTGTTTAGTATTATTAGCTAATTATAGTTACTATTTATTAAATTATTTTTTATAGTAATATTTTTAGTTGTTATAGAGTGTATTTAATGTATTTAAGCTACTGTATTCATAAATACTATAGCAAAACTCGGCGTAAAACAGGGGAGTCCAACTAAGCAACAATTGTATTTGACTGTATTCGCGAGTTGTATTCGTGAATACAATAACGTAAACTGCGTAAAAAATAATATTTTTGGCTGTTTAAAAACTATAAGTGAATCAATTAACGCGATAGACTCCTAATAATATAAGTCAACTAACTCAATTATAACACGCAATATGTATTTCACGTTATAGGAAAGATTTCCCAGCCGAAAATACCGCAAAACAAAGGAATCTCTAGATTTTCGATCCCTTCTTTTTTTGTTGCTATCGTTCGTGGAAGTTATGTTTTCAACCAATAAAATTCGAGATTCATACAATATATAAAGTCATGTAAATACATCTAAATACATCTAAAACCAAACAGTGAAAGTCAATGTAATAACTATTTATCAGTAAAATACAAATGAATACATGTATTTGAAATACATAACACATTCATAAGTGCAACAGTGAAAGTCATCTAAATACATCCACATATATCTAAATACATCTAAATAAATCTAAAACAAATAGTGAAAGTCACTGCAATAAGTATTTATCAGTATTGGAACTATTGAATACATATAAATACATTAAAATACAAAGAATAAAAAAAGCAATGTATATGGTAATAGTCGTTGATTCTTTCGGAAATTTCTCAAATTAGGCTTGTTTCGATGTGTCATTGCGTATTTTTGTTCTCTTTTCCGCAAATATATTTGCTGCTGAACCTGCAAATACATGTTCCTCTTGAGTGATTTGCAAATTGAAAGATGGCCTTTCGAAATTGAGTGTTTTGGTCGGTATACCTCGGATAACCCTCTTGTAAGGAGTTGAATCAGCCATTGAAGAAGAAAATTCGAGTTTTCTGTAAAAGCATAACAATGATGGTTGTTTTTAAAAAACAGATATACAGAATAATACATGTGCCAGCGAAAAACTAACAAGTTTAACACTTATCACAATTTTTTTGAGCAAACAATTTTGAAAATTGAGAGAGACAATGGAGATGAATAAGTTGATAATTGAGGTTGTATTCGTGGGGAAGATATTGGGTAGGGAGAGAGATAGTGGAGAGAGAACGTGGGTTAAACAAAATTGTATACAATACCGGTGTTATTGGGAGAGAGAAAATAGAAAGTATGTGAGAGAAAAATATTTCACAGCGTATTTAATGACTTAACATTAGGAAGTGACCATAAATAGATAATTTGTTATAAAACCTAAAAGGTAGCTATAGAATATAATTTTATAAAAAGGTAATTATTTATAATAATAAGGTGTAAAGGTTTGCTATAGGAGGCAAAAATTCCTAAAAAACACTAAACAAAAAGAACTTGGGGTAGTCCTTGGTCCCAAATTTTGTGGGGTTAGCCATTCTCAGTGATGCTATTTAGATATTAGCCAGTACTATTTTGTCCTGAAATTTTAAACAAAAAATCTTAACTTCAGGACAGTTCAGGATATTTTGTCCTGAAAAATTAAACTGAAAAACTGAAATTCAGGATGTACTGACTAATTTCTAAATAGCAGCCCTTTAAAGTGGCTACCTGGTATTATTTCTACAAATTTTGTTTGATAATGTTGTACTTTACTAGATCGCTTGAATATTGACTATAAGAATTTCGTGCAAAAATAGCACGGGCTAGCTAATTTTCGGACTAACCATTCAAAAATAGCCAGTGTTTGCTTAGTCATTGAAAAATAGTCACTATTTTGCTGCAACAGAGATCGCTCCAGTATAATATACTAGAGATTCGAACACCTGTATATGAACTTCCAGCATATTATGTTGAACCGGTATACTTTGTTGTAATTCTAGTATAATAAACTGGAGTTCCAGTATACTTATGATGGAACTCCAGTATATTATACTAGAGTTCCAGAATATTATACTGAAATTTCAGTATATTATGCTGGAGTATTTTCCGGATTTTGAACAGTATTTTCGTTCAGATTTATCTTTATATAAAAAATGGCTAAATTTCGATTACTTTTGAAATTGTGACTATTTTTAAGTGACCACTTGTAAATCTGTATATTTTTTAATTTCTCCGGAATTTCGCTATTAGAAAGCCCATGTTCTCAAGGTGCAAGTTTAATTATTTTCTCCGAATTAATAAATATATTGGGAGGAAAGTAGCTTTAAGACCAACTGTCTTGTGTTTGACAAAAGGTAGATTGTTGTGGTGTGTGGACCTGAGTTTTTATCATTTGCATTAATTACTGCTATATATTCCCATAGGCTTTTCTTCCTCTTTATACAATTTTAAATTTGATAGTGAGATAAGCAGTTAATCAAAGGCAAATCTCGATATTGAAGTAGAATCCAACGTACATAAATTATTACCGTTTAATTTTTATTTAGGAGTATGGTAGAGACCAATGGAGCGTGAGTTTAATGGGTTCAAATAAACCTAGCATTTCGACATGTGTTTACCTCAAAAATGGAGTTAACAATTATACTTGATTTGTGATTCTAAAAATATGTGATTTATTTCAATATTAATAGATAAGCTAGAAATACTAGGTGTAAATAAGAAAAATATGATAATCAAACCAGTATTGTCAAAAGAAACGGGGGCCTCGAGCTCGATAGCCTCGGGGTCTCGACGTTAGTTAGTAGCAATAAAGTATGAACAATAAATGAAGAATAATAAATGAAGAACAATAAAGTTGAAGAATAATCTTCAGCACAACAAACGGAAAAAGCAGAGTAGAATATTCTATATCAGTGAATGATCATTTTACAAATGATTGGGGTCTCCTTTATATAGGAAGGGAAAATTCTAATATGGTACATTTCTAATTATGACAAAGAATTATATTGGTACAGCTGTATAACCGCCTAGTACGGATTTGTACGAACCAATCCTGAGATCTGCGCCTTGACCTATATGTCCTTGAGAAAATTCCGCTTTTTGTCGACTACCATCGATTTTGCACTGCCTCGAGGTAGGCCGTATCGGGCCTTCGATGTTCTCTCTCGAGGTATGCATACTGAGATTGGGCTTCGAACTTTACTTCGAACCTTCCGAGCTCGGGCTTGGCATAACAGAGACTTCAAAATTGGACTCCTCTGATTTCGGTCGTATACAGATAGTCACTGCGTTTCTTAGGATGAAATGATTAGAAGCGATTTGAATTCCCGGTGTCCCTGATGATGATATCATTCCTATGACGTAAGCGTTGAAATGATCGAAGCGTCACATCGGTTCTCTTCCCCAAAAGCATTGAGTGCACGTCAGAGTCGGTCGGCCACATGTATCAATGAACAGTCGCCGCCTTTCTCTATATATACCCACTTTCTCATTAGGAACTTTCCCACTCTACAATACTTACTCTCCTCTATAAGCTTCCCTTTCTCCACCAATTATTCCAGTATCGGCCCTTAGGCTTTAAAACATCGGCCCTTAGGCTCTTTTAGGTCGGCCCTTAGGATCTTTAGATTGGCCCTTAGGCTCTTTAGATTGGCCATTAGGCTCTTTAGGGTAGCCCTTAGGCTCTTACATATCGGCCCTTAGGCTCTTTTTAGATTGGGTCAATTCGACCTCTAAGATGGCTACAATTTTCCCCATTCTGGCTAAAGACTTGTAAAAATTTTGTTATGCCTTGGCATGTTTTTATATTCGTTTGACTTTTTGATGGTTCGGTTGTTTGGAACCTCATTTGCAAATCGATGTGCAACGATAGTTGAATACCTCTTGGGGTTTTCTCGAAGGCTGACGTTTTCGAAGACCTCATATTATTCGGGGCTGATCTTATCGAAGCCCCTTTGCTTATGTCGAGGGTAGCCTGATTTAACCGATTTTTTGAAGTGTTTGAAGGCCTTTAGTTTTTTGGCGGAAGTCGGACATCTCGAGCCGCATTATTTCGGCCGTAGCCTTTTCATATAGCCGTAGCCTTTAGTCCCCGAGTGAGTTGTCCTTGGCCTTAATATCGAGGGGATGCCTTTTTTAAGGTCTTTTAAGTTCGTGTATGCCTCATTGAGGTCTTGTAAGTTCGAGTATGCCTCATTGAGGTCTTATAAGTTCGAGTTTGCCTCATTGAGGTCTTATAAGTTCGAGTATGCCTTATTGAGGTCTTATAAGTTTGAGTTTGCCTCGTTGAGGTCATATAGGCTCGAATTTTTTATGGCTCGACGTGTTGACTGTCGATGATAGTCCCCGAGTATTTGAGTATATTTGTCCCTTGAGCCGTTAAATGTGAAAATAGTAGACTTCTTCGAGGCACAAAAGTGTTTCGATATAATAAGAGTACTTCTTTGAGTAATCGATACATGCATACATGTTTTTGCCATCGGGGGCTCGATTATTCTATATGGACATGGTTCATTTGACCATTTGGCCCATTACAACATTCTCCTATCAAGGTCCTCCTTGGCATGACTTGTTTTCTTCGAAAATGTAACCTCCGAGGGTGATGCCCCCCAGTATTCGAGGTTTATAGAAAATAAGCCTTGAATACTTGTTGAGTTTTCCTTAGGTAGCATATAGGTGTTGCCTCGTTAAAAACCTTGCCGGTAAAACCCATTTGGGATAAAACCCGTATAAGGAAAAAAGAGTGTGACGCATGCTTTATAACCCAAGGTCTTCGAGTTGAAGAGTGCTTCGATATCTCCAATCGAACATCTGTAAGGAGTTAGTATAAAATATAAACGAAAAAAGGGAGAAGGTCATATCTCAACAATAATAACGTTTGAGTAACGATGTATTCCAATTGTTTGACAGTTGCTCACCTTCCATTGTGCCAAGTTTGTAGGATACTTTGCCTACGACTCCGAGGACATGGTACGGTCCTTCCCAATTAGGTCCTAATTTCCCTTCATTAAGGTTTCGAGTATTGAGGGTGACTTTCCTTAGAACTAAGTCCCTGACTTCGAAGTAGCGGAGGTTCGTTCTTCTGTTGTACTATCTTTCTATCCTTTGTTTTTGAGTGGCCATTCGAACTAATGTGGCCTCACGCCTTTCATCTAAAAGCTCGAGGGAGGTGTTCATGGCCTCATTGTTTGAGTCCTCGTTGGTATGTTGAAATCTGACGCCCGGTTCCCCGACTTCGACTGGGATCAACGCCTCGGACCTATATACCAAAGAAAACAGGGTCTCCCATGTGCTCGACTTCGATGTTATTAGATATGCCCATAGTACCTCGGGCAACATTTCTCTCCATTTCCCCTTCGCATCATCTAACCTCTTCTTCAAGTTTTGGATGATGGTTTTGCTTGTGGACTCGGCTTGACCATTTGCACTCGGGTGATAAGGAGTTGATAGGATCCTTTTGATTTTATGGTCTTCGAGGAATTTTTTCACATTACTGCCGATGAACTGCTTCCCATTATCGCATGTTATCTCGGAGGGAATCCCGAATCGACATATGATGTGGTCCCATATGAAGTCGATGACTTCTTTTTATCTTATCTTCTCGAAGGTGTGCGCTTCTACCCATTTTGAGAAGTAGTCAGTCATAAATAAGATAAATCTAGCTTTACCTGGCGCCGTTGGTAGAGGGCCGACGATGTCCATCCCCCATTTCGTGAATGTCCACGGGGACAGAACTGAATGGAGTTGTTCTCCAGGCTGGTGGATCATTGGTGCGAACCTTTGACATTTGTCACACTTTCGAGCGAACTCTTTTGTATCTTTTTCCATGCTATCCCAGTACTACCCCTCTCTTATCACCTTGCGAACCAAAGAATCGGCACCAGAATGATTACCACAAGTACCTTCGTGGATTTCTCGTTGCACATAATAAGTATCCCCTAGTCCCAAACATATTGCCAATGGTCCTTCGAAGGTCCTCCTATAAAGTGTTCCATTCTCGTCGAGTGAAAATTGGGCTGCTTTGGCTCGGAGGGCCCTCGATTCTTTTGGGTCCGTGGGGAGATTCCCATGCTTCAAGTAGTCTATGTAATTGTTCCCTCAATCCCATGTTAGACTTGTTGAGTTAATTTTTGCATGACCCTCTTCGATCACCGAACTCGATAGTTTAACGACAATCCCCGGGACAATATCATCTTCTTCAACGGATGAGCCCAAGTTTGTGATTGCATCGGCCTCGCTATACTATTCTCGAGGTACATGGACCAGGGTCCACTCTTTAAAGTGGTGCAATGTTACTTGAAGCTTGTCTAAGTATCTTTTCATCCTATCTTCTCGAAACTTTCGTTTACCTGGTTGACTACCAAAAGAGAGTACTTTTTGCTTCGATGACCTCTGCTCCCAGGCCTTTGACTAATTCAAGACCTGCAATCATGGCCTCATACTCGGCCTCATTGTTAGTCAATTTCGAAGTTTTTATATGTTGTATAATAATGTTTCCCGTAGGCATTTTTAGAACTACACCGAGCCCAGACCCTTTCACATTCGAGGCACCGTCAGTGAAGAGGGTCCATACCACCGATGATGTGCCCGTTTTTAACAAGAGTTCCTTTTCTGCTTCGGGCACAAGGGCAGACGTAAAATCGGTCACGAAGTCTGCCAAAATTTGAGACTTGATAGCCGTTCGAGGTTGATACTCGATATCGTACCCTCCGAGTTCGATGGTCCATTTGGCCAATCGGCCCGATAACTCGGGCTTATGCAAAATGTTTCGAAGTGGATATGTAGTTACTACACATATAGGATGACATTGAAAATATGGTTTCAACTTCCAAGGTGCACTTATTAATGCTAGGGCTAATTTTTCTAAATGCGGATACCTGGTTTCAGCATCTCCTAGGGTCTGACTTACATAATAGAAAGGAAATTGCGTACCCTGCTCTTGTCGAACCAATACGCCACTTACCGCCACCTCGGACACGGCCAAATATAAATATAGTGTTTCATCCTCATTCGGAGTATGAAGCAAGGGTGGGCTCGAGAGATACCGTTTCAACTCTTCCAATGCTTGTTGACACTCCGTAGTCCACTCTAAGTTGTTTTTCTTCTTGAGTAGGGAGAAGAAATGGTGACTCTGATCTGATGTCCTCGAGATGAATCGGCCTAAGGAAGTTATCCGCCCGGTCAGCCGCTGCACGTCTTTCACATTGTTTACTACGGTGATCTCCTCGTTGGCTTTGATTTTATCGGGGTTGATCTCGATCCCCCTGTTTGACACCATGAAGCCTAAAAATTTTCCCGAGCCGACTCCAAAAGCGCATTTCTCGGGGTTGAGCTTCATGTTGTATCTTCTTAAGATATCGAACGTCGCCTGCAAATGAGTCAAATGGTCCTCTGCGCACATGGACTTAACCAGCATGTCATCAATGTAAACTTCCATAGAATTGCCTATTTGATGTTCAAACATCTTATTAACTAGGCGTTGATATGTCGCTCCTGCATTTTTTAGCCCGAAGGGCATTACATTATAGCAATATGTACCATGCTTCGTGATAAACGAAGTCTTTTCCTGGTCCTCCGGGTTCATTTGAATTTGATTGTACCCGAAGTAGGCGTCGAGAAAAGTAAGGACCTCGTGGCCAGCCGTGGCATCAATCAATTGATCGCTGTTGGGCAGTGGGAAGGAATCTTTAGGGCATGCTTTGTTCAAATCTTTGTAATCTACACACATTCTAAGTTTATTCCCTTTTTTGGGGACTACCACTACGTTAGGTAGCCATTCGGGGTATTTTACTTCCCTAATAGATCCTATTTTGAGAATTTTAGTTACCTCATCTTTGATGAATGCATGCTTTACCTCGGATGGGGTCTCTTTTTTTGTTTCACCGGTTTGAACCTGGGGTCGACACTTAGTCGATGGGTGGTTACCTATGGTGGTATCCCTGTCATATCTAAATGGGACCAAGCGAAGCAATCAATATTATCAATAAGGAATTGAATGAGTTTTTCCTTGAGTTCGAGGTCTTAATCCCGCAACATCTACCTACACAAGCTCGATCAGGAGATAGGGAGGATCCGACAGAAGTACGAAATTCCGATTGTTCAGAGAATAAGATCGGTTCTATTAAGAACAGGTCGTATTGATGACCAAGAAAAGTCTTCTGAAGAAGCAAGCTTCAACGCTCCCCAAGACAACAGAGCCATCATTGTGGGGAAGTTAAAGAGCATGAGCATCTTGTATTTCATAAAAATTGGGGGCAATATAATCCTTACGTAAGGGCCCTGGGGTCGAAAGATCTTCCTTCAGCCTTGAAAGTATGCTGCTGCTTTAGCGCGAATGAAACCATTTCTCAAAACAAAAAGGAATCCTCCTCTTGAGGTTGGTAACCTAGCCCAAAACCATGCTCATGGGAAAAAAGTCTGGGGAAATTAAAAGAGACCTTGATGTCTTCGCCCTAAGCGCATGCCAGGAATATCATATATGCACCGCTGCTGATCCTTTCTAAATCCAGCTTCAACCGAGCATACGTCTTCCGCGGGAACAGGAAGAACGGAAATTTACTTTTATGTTGAAGTCTTTCCCGTTGGAAGGCTAGGGGCGCCTTGCATCCTCACCCATTCCTTCTCTTTTGTGACAACTCTTCATACTCTGCTTCCACCTTATTCCTTTCAAGGTTGCACCTTGTCGTAAGTTCTCGCCATCTCGTTCGGCTCTTGGAATCACATCCAGCAGTGGTTGGAACAGCTCGCAAAATCCAACCACTTCACCTACTTCATTGCCCCCAACCGTTTCTCGTACCTCTATTGAAACAGAATGGTTTCATGTTCTTTCATCGATTGGTTATTCCTCTCCGTTCGTATCTCTTTTTCCAATTCTGAATAAATGGAAATTTTACCTTGTCAATTTTTGGCAATGTCATTTTTCTCTGTGCTTTCACACAGGAAGGATCCATATAAACCAATTATCCAATCATTCCCGTGACTTTATGGNAAGAATCTACAACGCACTAGAACGCCCTTGTTGACGATCCTTTACTCCGACAGCATCTAGGGTTCCTCGAACAATGTGATATCTCACACCGGGTAAATCCTTAACCCTTCCCCCTCTTACTAAGACTACAGAATGTTCTTGTAAATTATGGCAGGTATACCTTTTGTTCCGGTAGGTGCTTGATCAATACCACCTGTTCGAGCTCCTCGATAGTGGACTTCGCTGCATCTGACTCCTCGGGGGAAACAAAGGCTTGAGATGAAAGTAAATCTTCTTTGTCCTCGATCATTTGTTCATTGGGCTCCTGTCTCTTGGGCTCAACCGAGGGCACTGGCTATAGTTGCTATTTGACTACCTGTTTGCCTTTTAACTTCTCCGAGGTAGATGATGTCGATACCAGTGCCAAGTCGTGTACCGCGAACATCTCCTTAGCTGCATGCTGCTCTCCATACACTGTCTTTACGCCATCCTTTGTTGGGAACTTCATCATTTGATGAAGAGTTGATGGCACTGCCCTCATGCTATGGATCCATAGCCTTTCAAGTAGAGCATTATATCTCATGTCGCCTTCGATGACATGAAACTTGGTGTCTTGTATGGTTCCGGCCACATTTACTGGGAGGATGATTTCCCCCTTCGCTGTTTCACTCATGTTGAATCCATTCAGCACTCGAGGGACGGGTATGATTTGGTCGAGCAACCTGAGCTGCTCCACGATCCTCAACCTGATTATATTGGCTGAACTACCTGGATCCACGAGCACACGTTTAACTTGAACTTTATATAAAAGGATAGAAATTACCAGTGCATCATTATGAGGCTGAGATGAGGCTGAGATGTCTTCCTCGATGAAAGTAAGGGTGTCCTCGGGTATGTATTCCCGAGTCCTCTTCTCCCTTGTGATGGATACTTTCGTTCGTTTGAATATGGGTCCCTGTGGGACATCGACTCCTCTAATGATCATGTGAATGACATGTTGGGGTTCTTCTGGTACATTCTTCCTTTTTGCATCTCTCTCTCGAAAATGGTTCTTTGCCCGGTCGCTGAGAAATTCTCGAAGGTCCACCTCGTTGAAAAATCGGGCTACCTCCTCTCGAAGCTGTCTGCAGTCATCGATCCTATGACTATGAGTACCATGATACTTGCACATTACGTTGGGGTTCCTTTGAGAAGGATCGGTCTATATGGGCTTGGGCCATCTAGTATCTCTAATTTTGCCGATGGCTGATACGATGTCTGAGGCATTGATGTTGAAGTTGAATTCTTACAATCGGGGTGCTTCTATCGGTCCTTAATGCCTGTCAAACCGGTCTTGCTCATGAGTCCCCGGGAACTTTGGCCTCGATCCGCTCTTCCCTCATTTCGAGGTATGTTATGCCTCGAAGTGTTTCTTCTGTCTTCGACGTATGGCTGATTTATTTCCTTGTTCAGACTTGGCTCCCTTTATGCATTTCTTTATTCCTTTGCTAGTATCCATCTTGGATAAACTGAGCTCGAGGGTGCTCCCAACTGGTCGTCCTCAACCCTAATTTTTGACTGGCACATGTTGTGCATATCTGCCCAAGTTACGGCAAGATACTCAATCAAGTTCTGCTTCAACTGCCTCGAAGCTATTGAGCTTCGTTCATTCAGTCCCCGTGTGAAGGCCTGTACTGCCCAGTCATCGGAGACTGGTCATAATTCCATTCATTCCAACTGGAAATGGGAGACAAACTCCCTCAGCATCTCGTTCTCTCTTTGCTTGATTTTGAATATATTGGACTTCCTCGTTGCAACCTTTATGGCACCAGCATGTGCCTTTACAAATGAGTCTGCCAACATGGCAAACGAATCTATTGTGTTCGGGAACAGGTTATGATACCACATCATGGCCCCCTTGGACAGGGTTTTTCCAAATTTCTTCAGTAGGACAGACTCAATCTCGTCGTCTTTCAAATCATTTCCTTTTATACCACAAGTATATGTGGTGATAAGCTCGTTGGGATATGTGGTCCCGCTATATTTTGGGATGTCGGGCATCCTGAACTTCTTCAGAATGGGCTTCGGGGCTGCACTCGGTGGGAATGGTTTCTGCACAAACTTTTTCGAATCCAGTCCCTTCAAGAGCGGAGGTGCTCCCGGGATCTGGTCGACCCTCGAGTTGTAGGTTTCCACTTTCTTATCGTTGTCCTCTATCTTCTTTTCTCCTGACTCGCTCCTCTTGGTCAGTTCCTCGAGCATATTTATAATGGTGGGGTCAGCTCCCGTCCCGTTGTTACTTGATCTTTCTGGGGTTGGCTCAACTCGAGGAGCTGTTTCTGGTCCTGCTCCGCTCGGAGTCTTTTGCTGACTCTGTAACTGAGCGATAGCCACTTGTTGTGCTTGCAATATCTCGAAAATTACTTGTAGACTAACTTCTCTTTCTTCTCGAGCCTATGTCCCTTGTGCGTCAGGTTGGTCCCCTCCGCGTACACTTCCTTCAATATCAGTACCCAAATCGACGTACAAAGAAATTTATGAACCTACTTCGACAGGGTTTGGTGTTGGTGCTACCACAGGGTTTAGCGGTGGCACACCGGACCCTGGAGCTGTTGCACTGTTTCCTCCATGGAAACCGAGACTGTCGTTTTCAGGTGCATTTGCTGAGTTAGACATATTTTAACCTGAAACCAAAGAATCTTTGGACAAGAAAAAGTGTGAAGAATAACGTGTGTTATCAGAAAACTAGCACCAAAATAATCACTATTATCTTTAGCCCCACGGTGGACGCCAAACTGTTTACCTCAAAAATCGAGTTAACAATTATACTTGATTTGTGGTTGTAAAAATATGTGATTTATTTCAATACTAGTAGATAAGCTAGAAATAAAAGGTGTAAATAAGAATATGATAATCAAACCAGTGTTGTCAAAGGAAACGGGGGCCTCGAGCTCGATAGCCTCAGGGTCTCGAGGTTAGTTAGTAGCAATAAAGTATGAACAATAAATGAAGAACAATAAAGTTGAAGAATGATCTTGAGCACATCAAACGGGAAAAGCAGAGTAGAATATTCTATATCAGTGAATGATCCCTTTATAAATGATTGAGGTGCCCTTTATATAGGAAAGGAAAACCTTAATATGGTACATTTCTAATTATGACAAAGAATTCTATTGGTACAGCTGTATAACCGCCTAGTACGGATTTGTACGAACTAATCCTGAGATTTACTCCTTGACCTATATGCCCTTGAGAAATTCTCGCTTTTTCTTGACTACCATCGATTTTGCACTGCCTCGAGGTAGGTCGTATCGGGCCTTCGATGTCCTCCCTCGAGGTATTCATTGTCGAACTTTACTTCGAACCTTCCGAGCTCGAGCTTGATATAACAGAGACTTCAAAATCAGACTCCTCTGATTTCGGCCGTATACAACATGGAACATGAATGTGCTACAATATTAAAATAAGCTCGTAACCTAAAAATATAATAGAATATAATGGTAAAATTCTAAAACTAAAAGTTAAAACCTATCAAGTTTAAATATGGAATTTTCATAACAGAAAGGAACATTACTGTACCCATTTATACGCACGATTCTGAAATACTTCCTCTATCTGCCATTCTCATTTATATAATGCTAGTATTATATATGATATAAAAGTTGAGTATATATTTATTTATTTCTGTGCAGTGCACATTTATTTTCGCGTCGCGTCGCGTCAGTCGTACATTCACGGCATGTTATGTGTTTGTTAGATATTGGGTGTTCTGTGATTTTGTATCTGTTAAATACTATGAGAAATGAAAAATAGGTAAATTGTATGCTAGAAAACTTGACAAGTACAAATAACAGTAAAGGATATTCAATGTTCCTGTCTTCATTATTGCTTATAAATTGTCATTCCTGCTTAGTTTTACACTTAAAACATATTATTCTGACCCTAGTAAGTGTCACGTCGACCTCTCATCACTACTTCTTCGAGATTAGGCGGGATACTTACTGGGTACATATTGTTTGTGAGCACGTAATTTTTACTCACCATATCATCCTATAAAAATCTCAACAAATTAATTGATTTTTATGAATTTCGATTGATTTTTAGTGATTAATCGTGAATTGTTTGCATTTGCATATTCATAATTCATCTTTTAAAA